>VWZD01010924.1:8709-25246 GCA_013396695.1 Sakesphorus luctuosus
AACTAACAATAACAAAACATTTTTGAAGTAATAGGTGCTTAACTTTCCTCTGTGGTAGTGGAGTGTAAAATGGAGATATAATACCTAAATGAATTGAAATGTTGTTTTAACATACCCTGTACCAGTGTAAAAAGTATCTGAAGTTTACCAAGAGTATGCTTTTTAACATATATTTATATACATAGATAAATAAATATATCTTGCTCAGACAATTAAAAAAGTAGTAGTATCCCTTGTTACAATTGTTTCTGTTAGGATTAACACTTAACTTTAGCCAGTCTAACTATGCTTATAAAAGTAACACTTGTGAGCTCTTAAGGAGAGTCTGAACTAAAGAAAACCGTGTGGATCATCTTTACTGTGAGAAAGGTAGAGAACAGGTTATTTTAATGTATAAAAGAACTCAGAAAAAGAGGCTATAGAAGTATCTACAGATGGGAATATTTTTAAAATGTTGCTGTGTCAACAAGATATGCTCTTTTCTTGAAGTTGAGTTTTTTCTTCAATTAACAATCATAAAGCTCATGTGCAAGTGTAACCTTTATAGAGAAAAGAGGGAAGGAGTATTGGTATAATTACTTCTGTGTTATGCAAGACAATGGGAAGTATAATAAAGAGACTAGCAGCATACATGAAGTGTACTGGTTTCTGACTAAATCTCTCATTAGGGGTTGTTCTGAAATTTGGATGAAAATTCACATGAAATAAGAATTGCTGGACCAAACAGAGTGATCTAATAAAACAAGAATACTAGCCTCAAGCAACCAAGTTGCCCTGGTTTATTTACTTGAAAGGCCTTTTCATGGTGATAGTTAAGTTGGGCTAAGTGTTGTAGGGTTTGATATTTCCTAGGATAAGAAATCAAAATTTTAGTGACTAGTGCATTGTGCTCCCACTTCCAAAAGCCAGTAATGTTAGCTTCCCACTTTTTAGTAAATGTTTGGTATTTACTGTCTCTTTATTGTACTGCAGTACAAGAGATGCCGGTCAGTTTCTAGAATGTCAAAAATGCGGGCTGTGATTCTTCCTATCAAAGCATTTCAGACAAAAGGCATCAGACAATGCAAGAGAACAGAAGGTGGATTGCCTTCTTTGGGAATGCTTGTCCCTGCTTTGCAGAGCTTGGATAGGCAGCATAGCCAAAGGGGACAAAACTGATCTGGATTTTATATTGTTACGATATTATTATGCAAAGTGAATTAAAGTGGTGTTGGTTTAAATAGTTTGAAATATTTAAGACTTTGACAACTTCTGAGGTTCTGATTTATTGGTTAACTGTAGTTGGCAAGTTAATGCCTGTAGGTCTTTGGCTATTATGAAGATATAATAATAGGGGCTTACATGTGAAATATAAAAATTTAGTACTTCTTCCCTGTAGATGTCAGAAGTGCAAGATTGCATCAATCTAATAATATCACTACAGAGATATTTTTCAAGTCAGCTTTCCATACTAAGTTTTGGTTTAGAGTAATGAGCAAACTAATGATGTGAGGGGGTTTTAGTAATAAAAGAAAGCTATGTGCAATCCAGTACTTCCTTAGGCGGATCACTAGGCTTAGAACCTTTTCTTGATGACAGATATTTGCCATACCCATTTGATAATAACCCTAAATAATTTGAGGGTTTATGCATCATACCTTGATTAGATGTTCCAATGTGGACCTGTCATAACAAGTCCAGAGGAGAGCCACTAAGTTGATCCAAGGGCTGGAGCACCTCTTCTATGAAGACAGGGTGAGAAAGTTGTGGCTGTTCAACCTGGAGAAGAGAAGGCTCTGGGGAGATGTTATACCACCTTCCAGTACCTGAAGGAACTACGGGGGAGCTGGAGGGGGACTTTTCTCAAGGGCATGTAGTGATAGGACAAGGGGGAACGGTCTTAAGATGAAGAAGGATTGGTCTAGATTAGACCCTATTAAGAAATTCTTCACTATGAGGGTGGTAAGACGCTGAAGTAGGTTGCCCAGAGAAGTTGTGGAATCTCCATCCCTGGAGGTGTCCAAGGCCCATCTGGATGGGGCTCTGAGTAACCCGATCTAGTGGAAGGTTCCCTACCTATACTAGGGAGTTTGGAGGTAGATAGTCTCTAAATCTTTTCCAAACCTAACTATTCTGTGCTTCTAGATATTCCATTGAATTATTAGGTGTTATTACATTTTTTAATAATTGGGAAACATTAGGCCTCACTAAAAATGCAGTAAAATTAGAGTAGCAGTTGAACATTCAAAGATGTTGAGTATAAATGAGTACTAGAAGCTTATATTTTCTCTGTATGTTTTTAATGATGTGTGGAATCTGAAGTTGATCTTAGCTGATCCTTTTTCTGATTAGAGACTGGGCTGCAATTCAGTTACTTCTAAGCATATGTAACACTTTCTTGTCATACCTGAGAGGATCTTTTCAGGGCAGTATCAGAACTGAGATGTAACCATGCTCAGACTGCCTTCTGGAGTTGCAGCTTGAGGTCAGGCACCAGGTGCTGTGGTTTCAGCAACTGAAACACTGGTTTCTCTACTTGCTAGTGCTGAAACCTCCTTAAATGGTTTTGTCATGGAGTTGGGTTTTATTGGTGATGCTGCTACAGATTTTTTTTTTGAACAAAATGAGTACAGTTGTCTGGTCTGCCTCATAAGGAAAGTAGTTTTCTTAAATCTAATTCTTAGATATTTACACGAACATCCTAAACTGCTTGATGTTTGCCACATTAAATTTAGTTCTTTTGCTGAAATTGTCTTTCAAATTCGTGTTTTCTCATATCTTGAAAAAATAGCTTGTTATTAACAGACTCTGTGTAACACTTTGTGTGCTGCAGGCTTTATTTGCTGTCTTCTCAAGTTCATTTGTTCTGATTATTGCAGATATTTTATCTTCAGTATATGCTAATTACAGCTTGGTGCAGTTGCTAGGGGCTTAGAGCACTTTGAGGCAGATACTTAACTATTCATTCTGCAAAACTGTGCAGACAATACTGGTCACAGGGAGAATGCTGCTGTCATGTGACATACTCAGCATTTCTGTTCTGGCTCTGGAAAAGAGGCTGGTGTGTAGAACAGTTCGGGGAGAGCCAGCTTGAAAGATAGTGAAACAGAGAAAGAACCATGCTGCCAGCCAACCCGCGGGACTGCTGTCATTCTCTCTCTGGTCCTTATCTGCTTGAAGTGGCTAGCTGTTGTCCCTTCCCTTTTGTTAGGATCCAGTTATTAAAGGATGCCTCTGACCAAATGAAGGTGCTAAAGAGATCATATGCCAAAGTCAATAGTGTGGATTTTATTTAACGGTAAATATGAAGTAGAGAGAAATAGAAAGTGGGGATGGCAGGGAGAGAGAGAGAATGAGAGAGAGAGAGATTAAATAAAAAGATGAAGATATCACCACCACATGGATTCCAATGGCATCCTGCTGGTCCTTCTTCTGGTCTTCTCTGTGGTGAGGGTCCCCAGAGTCGTGCTTCTGGGGTACCACTTTTATGCAGTCCAAGTCACAGATATTCATGGAGCATTGCAGATGTTCCCACAACTTGGGATGGCATGGATGTAAGCAGTTGTTTTCTTTCCCGCAGCTTGCACAGTGGAATTTTGGCTGGTGTGCTAATTCAAACCTTTACCTTTGTTTATGTCTAGAATTATCGCTTTCCTTTCTCACAGTTTTGCACAGTGGGTATTTTTGTTCAGGTAGGTTACCCACATCTGCTTTACCAGGCCTGGTTCCAGTTGTTGTCATCTGCTCTTATCACAAGTTGCTATTGTGGTGACTTATTTTATATTTTCATATATATATATTTCCTTCTTTGATATTGTTCTGACACAATTAAGTGCATTCTTTAACTCCTGACAACTTCCTTGTTGCCAGCAGAGTGACAGAGAGCTGAACCATCTGAAAACCCTACAAGACAGAAAATGGATAGCTTTGCAGCCACACTCATTCAAAATAAATGAAATTAAATTAGTCATAGGATTTGGTTGTTTATTTTCCAAATGTACCTTATAACAGTTTATGTGCTGTGGCGAGCCCCATGTGTTAATGCCTTATTGTGATATAATCAGTATATCCCAAATCATATTTGTGATGGAGAGGTCTGGTTCTTTGGTGTTGTTTTCTCTCAAGCAGCACGTAACCGTTTTTGGAAGGAAATTAATTTGTCGGAAAAATAAAGCTAGTGTTGTCTCTTAAAATATTCACAGCAGCATTCAGTTCACAAATACACCTTTTGTTTTTATCAGAAGGCATTTACAGACTTTAGAAAAGTCTTGATCCTTTCGTCCTCCTCCCTGTTTACTGATGAATTGGAGATGGACTGATATTTTGAGATAACTTTGTAAGTGGCCTGATAAAATCACATTGGCTTTTTTTTCAATTAAATGCCCTGGAATTTTAAGGGTGAGACTTTTTCTGAATCTGAGGAATTAATGTACATGAGGCTTAACAGTTCTCTTGATTTTACACTGATGTATTAAGATTCAAAGTAACATTGTTCAGCTTTCATTCTTTCTTAATACTTGTTTATTTCATATTCAGAGATATAGTATAGAGGGTATAGATATCTTACGTCTAAGAGAGCCATTTGTACCGTTAAGCTTTATCCATTCTTACCTTTCAGAAGCACTGTTCAGCTCTGATAAGACCCTCCCTTTCTCGATGGAGGCAGTTTCAGCTATTTGTTAACTCTGAAGTTTAGCTGTGTTTGTTTTGAGGGCAGCAATTAAACCTCCCTATTAGCAAACAGGCGTATAGGGGCGTGTATATCACTTTTGTTAAATTGAGGAATCCCTCCCTGATGTAAAAAGTTTTCATTTTCACATCTTGCTATGGCAGAATGATATGGCCAGTGGCCGAAAGGGCTGATCAAACACGAAACAATTGTAACTGGCTTTTCATATGTGTTGTTAAAGGACAAGAAAAGGTTCCATGTTTGAAATTTTGGGTTGTGTTTTGTTCATTGCATATGCCACCACAGACAGTAAGAGTTTGGTACCCTTTACATATTTTCAGACAAACCACATTTAGAAACATGAGTTTCTCCAAAGGGAGAATGCTGGGCTTTTTGGTTGGTTGAGTCATTAGTATGTAAACCCTCAATCTGACTTAATGTATTAAATACTAAAACTGTTGGGTGTTCTGGTAAGTGGGTAACTCACATATATGTGGCTTGGGGGATCCAACTGAGAGTCATGGCAGAGGTTGTAGGACTCATCCCCTGTTTTCTCATCAATGCTGCTATTATGGATAGAGCAGGTAGTATTAGTTCTTTAAAGATACATTCCATGTCTTTTCAAACTTGGAATTGTCCTGTGGTAGACAGTTTCAAATCCTTAAGAAGAACCCATTTTGCTTTAAGTACCCTGGCTATACATATTATTTGTTTTGGTCTATTCCAACCCATGTCCTGATTAACCATAAGGGATTTAGCTGTTTTTCTCTCCTTCTTTATTACTTCTGAAGAGAAAATAACTAGACAGTGAACAGAGGGTCCTTCAGGAACGCTTCCTGATCCTCAAAAACTAGCTTTGGATGTCAAGGAAACTGGATGCTGATATGGCACAGTAAAGACAGCATAGCGAGCACATAGCAAACTCAGGTAGGTAGGCCTGCATTTTATTCCTGGGCAGAATATTTAGATTGCTGCAAATTTGGGCATTTTGGCAATTTATATTTAAAGATATGAACTATAAGCTTTGTCCTATACTTTAAGAAGTTAAATGTAAATATTTGTCCAGGTTGGCTCTGGACCTTGCTGAGTCAAACTTTGAAAGCCTCCAAGGGTAGAGACACTGCGGTCTCCTTGGGAAACCTGTGCCAGTTCTTAACCAGTGATAAACATCAACCTTTTGGGCCTAGTGGTCCAGCCAGTTTTTCAACTTGGTTCTTCAAGCATTTGATACATAAGTGATTTGATTTCAAGGCTACTGTGGGATAGAATCAAAAAAAAACCTTGGTGAAATACAGAGAATGACATCCCCTGCTACCTAGCCAAAAATGGAAGAATGTCATTTCAAAGAAACATTTTGTACTGAAAATCACACTCTGGCATAATGAATATTAATCTGAATTTGTCTTTTATGAATTGAATACCTTACTTTCCACTTATTTTTAACACTGTATAAAAAACTAAGTTCTTTGTTTGAGAAGGAAAGTTCAAAGTAGAGTGAGTAGTAGAAACTCCTAGAATGATGAGAACAGACAATGGGGTGGGGAGGACACAGGAGAAAACACTTCTATTCATCTTGGAGAAGTAGAATAAAGGGTTTATGTGACTATGAAGAAGGAACATGGAGAAATCTTGATAGAAGATTAAACAGCATAAGCAGATTATGAATTAAACAAGGTTGTAAAAAAGAATGAACCTCTACTGTCACTAGTAACATTTCAAAACAGTGCTCTCAAGCTTGGCAGGGGCAAAATGCTGACTGTTTTGGAGATATATCTCAAGCAATTTCTGAATTAAGTTGTAAAAGGTAGTTGCTAGTAAGCTTAGACATACATGACTTTGATTCTGTAACTTTTTCTTAATCATGAAGTACATAGTCTTGTCCACTGCAAAGCAGAAATAAATCATATTGACCTAAACCATAGGCATTCTATAGAAGGCCAGGTGCAGTATCTGATGTATCTTAAGGTACTCATTTTTAAAGCCTTGTTCAGTGATGAGTGGATAATCTTGAGACAATTTCTTGTGGTTTACTCACAGTGTTTCGTATGGACAGTATACTGAAAATAAGCGCTGGGTTTGACAGGGTGGATGGCTTTCTCGTAATTTTTCTATGGCTAGTTTGACATTCTATTACATATGTATGATGTTTGTCATTGCATACCAATCATTTGCCATTATGCAGGCTTTTGTTCTCAAAACATGTGGAATGTGATATTGCGCAATAGGTTCAACCTGCCAAGAAGCTATTGTATTGTAAATATTTGGATAGGTGTTTGTGTTTCTAAGGCAGGAAATACGAGGCACCTCTATGGCATATGAAAAGATCTGTCAGATCGCAGTCAATTAGCCAAAGGGTTCATAAGCAGGTCCCAGGTACAGTATGGTGACTGAATATGCAGTTGACAGGTTGAAGGCCAAGTGACATTGCCTACAATGCTTGTCTGCATTACACTATGTGAAACAGCAACTGTATAATGGTGTCAGGCATTTTGAGATTGGGTGGTTGTTGTTTTTTTATAATCTCTGTAAATAAACACTTATTTATGGCACATTTTAAGTTAACTACTCCCTTGCATGTGGTACAGGCTGAGCTTAAACAAGGAATAAGGCTAAACGTTTAGTTCCTCACATTCCTACTTCTCAAGATTACCTTCCTAAGTTGCTGGTGTGAACAGTGTAATTTGTAGTCAACTGTTATAGCAAATAAAAGGATAAAACTACACTATCACTTGTATGTTTGAGTGAAATATTGTTAAAGCTTTGCATATAGGGGCTTGACTCTGAGAATTCACAAACCACTACCATTTACAACAATTTTCATAGTCTTTTTTTAAGAGAACAGTAGAAAAAATTATGGAAATAAATTGAGTGCTGGTAATTGTGGATTATTCAGTAATAAAACTGGGTGTCACAAGTATTCCTTTTTCCTTGCCTTGCAGTTGCATGGGGTAGAGTGAACCATCGCTGCTCAAGAGCCAGTCATGCGTGACTGTGGGCTCTGTACTCAGGACAGTGGCGAGTATCTGGCCAAACTCCTTGTAGTAGGGGCAGGTAGATGGGGAGCTGCTGGACTTGTGGTTGTCTTCCTTTGCACTGTGGTAGGCTCTGGAAGTTTTTAATACACTCTTACTACATGGGACATCCATTTAATCTCTCCACCAGCTGTTTTAAGATGCTTTCATACAAATGATGATTTTGAGTTGTTCTCAAAATCACGTTATTTGCTCTAGTTACATCAAAATGACTGTTGTAGTCCTTTAGCCAGCTTGTTGCACCAGAACAGCATGTTATAGAGCTTTCTGTCTGAAGACTTTCTGTGTATATACCTCCTGCCAAAGCGGAGATGCCATTTGGAGTGAATGTGTTGACAGATGAGCAACTCCTGAAGCTTTGGAGGGGAATAGAAAGTCCAGGATAAAGATACTGCAAGGTGGTATTGGGGTGTTATTGAACTGTAGTCCTGCTACATTGTCTTTAACTGTATCTTCACTGCCAGATAGAAGAGTCAGAATTTACTGAGAAGCGTGAGATTTGCTTCTCGTCTTCATCCAGGAAAGCAAACCAAGTTCACGGGATTTGTTAATCTGGGCGTAAAGAACATTTGAGAGGACTTTGGGCTGAAGAGTTTGGGTTAAGGCATGCAACTCAGACTGACTTTTAATTTAGCATCCTGATTTTAGTAACTTTGTGCACTCCTCTATCAGTTCTGTATTCGTCCTATAGCAGTGAGATCTATCTGACTGCTAGTGCCCTTAGTGTTTTTGTAATCTTGCTGTGTGTATTCATATGTCTAAAACCACCTATATGTGCATTGTCCTTGCAGAAACAAACATCTTTTAGCCCTTCTTGTTTGTTTGTTCTCATTGCACATTTTCCCTTCATTATTCTCCAATTTTTTCTTTCATACCTTTTTACTTTACTTCAACTGTCAGTGGAATTATTGTCTTCCTGTCTCCATATTCAGGTAGTTTCAGTGGCTGAGTATCACCGCAGGATCGATGCTCTAAATAGCGAAGAACTGCGCACACTCTGCAGACGTCTCCAGGTGCCCTCTTCAGTAGTTTAAACCCCATCTCCAGATACTAAAACATCTTTCTTTGTAGTGTCTTGGATCAGGGCAAGTCCCACACTCAGTGGGTTTGTCTTGTCTACAGCACTACAAGGATCCAGCAGAAAATTCCTTTGGTTTGGATGTATTTATTCATGCAATGCTATGATGGAATCGGTAATTTTATGATGGAATTACTACTTCCACCTTTTTCACACAGGAATTTTCTGTTAGAATTTCGAAGTTTGTTCTCAGTACTGCTTGACTTGCAGTGTTGTGTTTTAACTTCCACTTTAGACTGACTGGTGTGTTGTGTTAGATAGAAGCTTTCCTAAAAAGAATGCAAAACAGGTGAAGAATCCAAAACTTTGTTGCATGGGTGTTTAATTTTATATAGGAATCTTTCATCAAGAATCTCACAGTACTTGGCAAGTATGAAGCTTCACAACTTCTGTGGAATAGGTAAGTATTTTTCCTATTATAAAAGCAGGTAACTGAGGCAGTTCTACATGGCAACAGTCATACACACACAAAACAGTACTTTGAAAGCAGTTTGGATTTTCAAAGGTCTGTGGGTATGGACTGAAATGTATTTGCATTCTCTTTAGGTGTTTCTTAGTTTTTTGACAGTTATAAAATCGTGTGATGTACACAGCAACTAATATGACTTACTGATGGAAAGCATAGCTTAGACCTTCTTAGAATCATTGAATACTTTGTTTTCCTGTAGTAATTGCCTGCTGAAACTAAAAAGTTTTATTCTGTTTTTTTTTCTTTTATCTTGCCTTTTTTACCTATTATGTAATTGCACATAAGAAAACATTTTATTAGCTCTGCTATTTGTTTGTTTAATAATCAGTAATTGATTGTTTTAAAATGTTTTGTAAGTAGTACAGTTATATAGATCAAAAATGAGCATGAACCATGAACCCAAAGGCTGTACTTCTGCTTCTATGGGAATACCAGAAATTTGGGAAAAAAACCAAGTTATTCCCTCTTGAGGAGAGAACTCTTCCGTTTTTGACAAGTAGTGGTGGAGAATCCCTGTATTAATATCCTGGAAGTGCAAGAGCTATCCAACTATCTTTCATCTGGAATGCCCAAACTCAGGCTTTAGGCTGATTTAAAAAATGTGATGTAATGGGCTGTAGCCTATAAACTGTCTGCTCTGAGGCCATTTGAAAGTTGTGGTCCCAAACAGACTATGTGGTAGTTACTAATCTTGGAAGCCTCTGGAATCTGACTATAGGTCAGTCTGCTCTGTCAAAATTTGATGCGAAATCAGTGTTTAAGTTTTGAAGCTACACTTTTTTCTGTCAAACAGATACTTTTGAACGCACTGTCTTTGCTTCTACAGAGCAGGGTTCTTTCTAGAAGAAAAGTGCTTTACTGTAATAATAATAAAAGAGGCAAAATATCCAACAAAACAAAAATGAACAAGCAAAACCCCCAAAACAAAACAAACCTGAATGAAAAACCCAGAATCCCCCCACCACTTGAGGTCAAATTACTCATGTTTTTATGTTTTACATGGTGGCCTTTAATCAGAATTAAAGAATAACAAAGGGAATAGGCTTTCTGCTGTGCTGTTGAACAATGCTGAATTTGTCTGGACTTGAAGCAGTAGTATATGATGGATGAAGGTATTTAAGGGGGAAAAGATTGAGACTATGAAATAACGTTTTAGAGATAACACTCTATAATGCAGCATGTAGGTCATCTTTTTGTACATGAAGCTATATGGATAATTGCATAGTTTGTTATCTTCTGTTGAAAAGAGGAAGGCATGAGCTTTTGCTTGCTTGATACTTTAAGTGCACCTTTTCTTGAGTTAAGAACTGATACTGTAAATCAGTTATTGTATGAATGTAGTTTGATACTTTGATTTTATAAGCTGATTTTTAAGTTACAGTTCATGATAGCAACTCTTTTATAGTCCTTGAAGGGAGAGAAAGGAGATATCCTTTTTTTTTGGCTCAGGTGGCCATATTTGTTTAAATAGTCCTGTCTGTATTTCAGTGTTTTCTTTGATTTGGCTCTTTTATTAACTAGGCAAGTTCACAAAAGCTTGGCAAAGTTTACTATGATGATATTGTGAAATACTGTGTTTAGAAGTGCTGTATATTTAGAGTATGAGTGATGTGGCAGACTGGAGTTGGCAGGTGGTTTGGCAGGTATTTTCTTGAAATTTAATTTGGACAGTCTGGCTTTCAGTGAAACTTTGTTTAGGCTGATAAATTATTCAGATGCACTCATTCTTGTTAATATTTCCTTTTTGCTTTAGCAAATCTCAACATTTTAATAAGTCTTGCTGCAGAGGCTTATCTTGATAACTTCCTTGCTTTTTCCTACTCTTCAGTCAGATTTCACCATCCCTAGCAAGTTTTAAATATCCCTGCAGCAGGATTTATAGAAGGAAACCTGTTTGGATCTCAGCTATTCTAGTTGTCAAGACATGGCACTTTAATTTGAAAGTGCCAGCGAATGTCAACTGGGGTAAGAAGTTGCTGTGAACTATATCTGATGAGGGATTTTGTGACCTTCTGCCACCTCCACTAAATAGGATCTACAACAACTCAATAGAGTAGATGTATAGGTCAGGTATTTTAAACTACTGCAGGACTCTTTGCATTGTGCATCTTTTCAAGACCTCAAGGCTCACTATGCAGCTTAAGTATTATTGCTGCTTTCCCTTCCCCACCCTCTCAATTCTTTCTTCTTTAATTCCCGTAAGTACTCTGGCAGACCAGCATATGGAACAGCAAGCCTCTGAAGGTTCCTTTCAAATGGTTTACTCAACATACATGACAGCAATCTTTCCAGACATCTACTGCATATCTGAAGAATTTTATAAGTACTCTAAAGGAGTATATTGATTCAGAAGCTACTGAGAAGTGTCAATGTTGAATTTTTAATTCCTTTTTTTTTTTTTTAATTTCACTTTGAAGGCTCTGTTAGTATTAAAATGCAAGAACTTTACAAGGTAACTTCTCAAAAGCAGTTGAAACTCTTCAGCTGTGTATGAGAACGGGTTTTGTTGTTTTAGCATAAAACCATAGCTTTCTTCTCAGTAGGTGTCTGGTATTGTTGGTATATAGTTGTGTACCAGCTTGCTGTTGGAAGCAGTGGCAATCTTGATCAGATAAAATCTATCGGATCTCTTAACTTATGAAGGACTTGCATAACGAACTTGTTAACTGCATGATTTTAAAACTACAGAGTATCT
Source organism: Sakesphorus luctuosus (assembly GCA_013396695.1). Taxonomy (NCBI): domain Eukaryota; kingdom Metazoa; phylum Chordata; class Aves; order Passeriformes; family Thamnophilidae; genus Sakesphorus; species Sakesphorus luctuosus. The sequence continues at coordinate 20,632 of VWZD01010924.1, forward strand.
TTCCTGCTTATAGAATGGCACTTACTTTCTTGGTGTTCTTTTTGTAGATAACCACAAGAGAAGATACCAATTCAAAACAGGTAACAAACATCAAAACAGACCTGGAGCCTGAAGCATTCCGGCCAAATCTTAGCGATCCAAGTGAATTACTACAGCCAGAACAAATTGAAAAGGTATTAACTTAAATATGTCGTTATTTAGTCTTCTACGCTGATGTATCACAAATGGTATGACTCTGGTGTAAAACACTCAAGTAGGAAAACCCTTGTGTGATATTAAATAGAAGAAAGAAATTGTGCATGTTCGAAAAGATGTTAAGATCGCAGAGTCTAATCATTAACCCAGCACTGCCAAGTCAACCACTAAACCATGTCCTTAAGTGTCACATCTTACACATCCTTTAAATATCTGCAGGGATAGTGTCTCAACCGCTTCCCTGGGCAGCCTGTTTCAGTGCTTGACAACCCTTTCACTGAAGTAATTTTTCCTAAGATCCAATCCAGACCTCTGCTGGCACAAATTGAGAACATTTTTTCTTGTCTTGTTACTTGAGAGAAAAGACTGACTGCCACCTCATCACAGTCTACTTTCAAGTAGTTGTGGAGAGTGATGAGGTCCCTCTGAGCCTCCTTTTCTCCAGACTAAACAGCTCCTTCAGTCCTCTCTGCCCTTCTTTGGACACATCTCAATGTTTCTCTTGCAGTGAGGGGCGCAGAACACCACACAGTACTCAAGGTGCAGCCTCACCAGTGCCCAGTACAGGGAACAAGTCAGGATGCTGTTCTTGGCCACCTTGGCACACTGCTGGCTCATGCTCTGCCATCTGTCAAACAGCACCCTTAGGGCCTTTTCCTCTGGGCCACTTTTCAGCTACTCTTTCCCTAGCCTTTAGCATTGCATGGGGGTTTTGTGACTCAAATGGTAGAACCCAGCACTTTGTCTTATTGAACCTCATACTGTTGGCCTTGGTCCACCAATCCAGCCTGTCCAGATCCCTCTGTATATCCTTCCTACTGTCCAGCAGACCAACACTCCTGCCCAACTTGTTGTCTGACAACAAGCTGACTGCAAGCTGACTGAGGGTGCACTCAATCCCCAAATCCAGGTCATTGGTAAAGATCCTAAACAAGAGTGGCTCCAGTACTGAGCCCTGGGGAACACAACTAGGGACCAGCCACCAACTGGATTTAACTCCAACACCACTCTCTCAGCCCAGCCATCCAGCCAGGTTTTTTACACAGTGAATAGGGCACCTGTTTAAGCCATAAGCAGTCAGTTTCACCAGGAGAATGCTGTGAGAAATGGTGTCAGAGGCTTTACTGAAATCCAGATAGACAACATCCACAGCCTTTTGGTCATCCATCAAGTGGGTCACCTTGTCACAGAAGATGATCAGGTTGGTTAAACAAGACCTGCCTTTCATGAACTGGCTGGGCCTGATCCCTAGTTTTCTTGCACATGCTATGTAATGGCACTCAGGATCTGTTCCTTGACCTTCCCAGACACCAAGGTCAGACTGATAGGCCTTTAGTTCCTGGGATCCTCCTTGTAGCCCATCTTGTAAACAGACATCACATTTGCTAACTGGGACCTTCTCAGTTAGCCTGGACTAATGGCAAATGATGGGAAGTGGCTCAGTGATCAATTCCATCAGCTCCATCTGTTTCTTTGCGTGGATTCCATCTGGCACCATAGACCTGTGTGTGTCTAAGCAGAGCATGATTCATGGCTAAAATACCACTTTTTCTTTTTTCTTTTTTCTTTTTTTTTCAATACTAACACCGTGACACTTGTTGCCTGTGTCTTTACCCTTCCTTCATTATTCCTTGAAAACATCTTGGTTTTCACTGCAGTTCTTGCTGTCCAGTCCAAAGTCATCTCATTGTAAATGTGTTAATTGAAGTTTTGGATTAAAAGGCATAGAGACAGGACAGCAAGCAGCATTTACCCTTCAGCTTGTTACCTGCTGACTTGAGTGATCTAGTTACACAATGCTGACACATTGATGGGACATGCAGTGTTGTTATGGAACAATAATTGTGTTTTTACTGTCCTTGGATAAATCTCTTAGAGACCTTGACAAACATGTGTTGCTCAGTTGATAAATCATTCTTCTGCAGGTCACTGGTAGAGGTAGGAAAAGAAACTTGTGTGAGTGACCGAAAGGAGAAAATATACATGTGAAACTTCAGGTTTAGTCTTAGCTTTTAAGGCCGCTTAGAAGTAGTTCAGAAGAACAGAGTCTGCTTTCATTTACATGTAATACACTCGTAAACATAAAGCATATGTTAAATAATGGATTGTCATTTTCTTGTTAATAGCTCACAAAGTCTCTTCCACCACGGACTATTGGCTATCCATGGACTCTTGTCTACAGTACTGCGAAGCATGGCATGAGCTTGAAGACTTTGTATCGAACAATGATGGGATTAGACACACCTGTGCTGTTGGTTATCAAAGACAGTGATGGACAGGTAGGAAAATGTTTGTGTGGAAGTAAGGGACACATCAAGAAAAATGTTTTAGGGGTATAAGGGAATAGCTGACACTTTGGTCCATCATGGGAGATAAAATTGAGAGTGTTTGCAGATTTTTTACCTTAGAAATGTGTTTCACTCTTAAGCAATCCTCTGACATACTACGTGTCTAGGAAATACTTTAATGATAAAAGTTCACTGTTGTAATGCATGATTCTTATAATACCCAGTTAAACAATTTAATTTTAATTTTTTAATGCAATTATGGCACAAGAAATACAGTCTCTAAAACTTTCATATGCTGGAAGATCTTGTTGAGTTAGAATGTCATTACCAGCTGTGGCCAGTGCTGCTTTGTACATCCTCTGACTGCAGCCAACATCTCTCTCTCATTCAAGGGTTGTAGTATCTTTGTTGCATTGTTAATTTTTTTTGTTCCTTGAGTCTCTCTAGTTGTGCTCTATTCTCCTTTGACTGAGGTGTGAATTTCAGAAAGTGGCTCACATCTTGCCATTTGAGTAGCAAACATCCACTCTTAAGTATTCTACTAACAAATGAAACACTGCAGACAGTATGATATTTCCTGGTTTGGGTTTTTTTTCTATAATTTCTGTACTCTCTTGTGGAAGCAAGTTACTGCTGTCATGAAAAGTTGGCAGAACCACTTTAAAATCTGTAGCATCTATTTCACTTATCTGTCCTAATTTTATTTTTAAGAAGCATGGGCTTATGTCATCCAGGGGTCTGAAAACTATAAAAGTCACAACTTGATTTTTATCTTGTTTCCTACCTTAGGGGTCCCTTATAAAGATGAATCCCTTCCAAATTTCTTGCTAGTAGAGGGCTCTCTTTCACAGAAGTTCTTCAAAAAGGAGCTTTTTTTCATTTACTTTTTAATCTTAAAGATAAAAACTATTGAATAATTTGACATGTCTCAACAGACTCATCAGCCTCTTAAATATACTTCGGTAATTTTACTTCTCAAATTCCCTTATTAGCTTTTTAAGATAAATAAGTAATACACCTGCTTCCTAGTACCTGATTATCTGACCCACAAAGAAAATGTTGACTTCTGTGTAGTATTGTTCTGTTGCTGAAAGTATTCATATTATCTTCTATATTATGAGTATCTCAACTTGCATGTTCAAAAAGTGTCATGGTTCCTAGTTAAAACAGGGAGTTCATAGACATAACTTTTTTTTATGAAGCAAACCTTGATGAATCTCATCTTACAGTCTCATACCTAGGAATATGCATTAAAGTGTTCCTTGGACTTTTGGATCAAGTAGTCACTGAACTTATATTTCACAGTGTATTCTAAATCTTACCTCGATTCTACTTGAGTGGGAGAAATCCATGTCTATTTAGTGACCAGCTATAGAATGAATGGTTTAGACAACTTTTACGTGCTCGTTCCTTGAAAGTGATGTTTTCAGTAGTTTTGTCTCACCACCTTTCTGTTCAAAACCTATGGAAATTCAGCATAGTCTTTCTCCTTTTCATTCAAGAATCTACAGTCATGAAAAATAAGACATTGGCAGCTCACATGCCTTTTGGTAATTAGGGCAAATATTTTATCTAAGATGATGTTTTTTGTGGCAGACGTTAATTTATCTTGAATACATTGTATCTTTCTGGCAGATAGTCTTACAAAACTGCTTTCTGTGACTGAAAAGGAATCTGAGTACTTTTTTTATAGGATAATTTATCAAGAAATAGTTCACTGCAGTATGCTAAGATAAATATTGTTCATGTTGTTCCAGAATATGTTTTAAGAGAACAGGTGTTTATTCATATCTTATGCTCCAAGGTCACCAACTTTTGATTGGCTGTCTCGTTTAGAGAAGTTCCCAAATGAGGTTCAGCCTTTTTGGAAAATTACAGAAAAATGACGAGTTTCTTGATATTTGCTGAGCATACCTCATCAATCCTCTTCAGCATTCTTTGTTCTGCCCACTTTGTAGCTTCTATGTTAATGAAAGATAGTGGGTTTGTCATTTCCTTGCTTGAGGTGCTTTTCTTTTAAACTAGAATTAATTTATTTCCTGGACAATTTCCTCTGAGGTACTGTTCTTTGTCCATGTTTATGAAGATTACTTTCTTTCTTATGTTGATAATAGGTTATGTAAGGACAAAGT
>VWZD01010924.1:25618-91797 GCA_013396695.1 Sakesphorus luctuosus
CTGTTACTGAAGACACCAAGGTCTGGTGTCTACCCTGACAGCCATTTAAAAAGAATTTGACACTTAATTCATGAAAATGAGTCACTAAACAAGTGGTGGTTTAGAAGTAGAATTAACGCAGTTAACTACCCCAAAGACTCTCTAGTTTTGTAATAATTAATTCTTCAGATTGTATTATATACACTGCAGAAGTGTCAGACATGGAGCCTAGGACCTGGGAATTTTAGTTACCCACCCTAACAACTAGCCACAACAATCTGATCTCCTAGAGAAGTCCTAGAGACATGACTTCTCAAGAACTAAAATAACTGTTGGGAAGCAAATTGCTCTTTTTCTGTGAAGTCTGATTTTTCAATTATTGCTTGTGGCAGCAATGTAATCTTCCAAGACTCAGTTTGAGGCATATAGAACATAGAGAGGCTCTTGAATCCTGATTCCTGAAGGTATGCAAACCTGAACTGGACAAGACTAAGTCAACCTAATTATAGTTTTAGAATTAGTTGTTAAATGAGTAGAAAACTGTATGAGACACCATCTGAGGTTCCTTATAGCTTAGTTAATTCCATAATTAGAAATAAAGCTTCAAAGTCTCTTCAGTAAAGTATGCAAGGTTTTCTCTATGGTTAGAATTTTGTCCTGTGTTTTACTATTTATACAAATAACAGTCCTACTGTGACTGGAGACAAACACCAGAAAAAGTGTTGTGTAGAAAGTTCATACCTGAGTAGAGGCTAAACTGGGATAGTTTCAGTTAGACACAACTCTGTATGTTATTTTAGTGGAAGGTTAGTTCCTCTCAAGGAATATCAATTGTTAATGAAATCTTGCATCTATTTTATCTTTTTTTGCTTATATTTGCTTACTACATATATGGTCAACCCTGAGGGTATAAATCTGAGGTAAAACATGTCTTAACTACTTCAGTGTAGCTCAGCTACCAGAGCTGCTAGAGAATTATTCAAAGAATTACTTGAGCCCTTAAAGGAAGTTAAGATACAGAGACTCAGATACTTTGAGGACTAAGAAATCATTGGAAGAGTTTAATGAATTACTGTTGCTGGAAAATATTCCTGCAGTTATTTCAATATGGAAATTTATTTATTTCAGCAGCCCATTTTGTTATGTTCATTAATCAAACTTTCTTAATTTGAATTCAATATGGATTTTTAGGCTAAAAGGTGCTCTGTTTAAGTTCAGTTATCTGCATACAATAAGCAAATCTAAGGTCATATGGTGGGTGGACCTAGGCTGGATGCCAAGTGCCCACCGAGCCATTCTATCACTCCCCTTCCCAGCTGAACAGGGGAGAGAGAATAAGATGGAAAATGGCTTGTAGCTTGAGAAAATGTTTGGCAGAGGAAAGTTAACATGCAATTTTCTGAAGTCTAGTCTACTTGAGATTACAAAAAGGAAAAAATGTCTCATCTATCCTGCTTTTTACAGATTACATGTACAGAGACAATAAAATATGCAATAGGCATAAGGGGCTACAGCGTTTGTAAGTTATTTCTGCCTCTTTAATCCTTAATTTTTAACCTTAACAGTTAGAGGTACTGGAACAGGAGTAAAGATTGACTAAAAATGAAATGCTGTCTTGAAATTCAAATTCCCATGAGTCCATCTAACCAGTAATGAGTAAAAAAAAAATGTAGAGGAAGCTGTAGGTATTTATACCATTGAGGACTCATCTCAGGCCTACCTTTAAAAAAATACACAGAAAAAAACCCTTCTGGAAACTAACAGGAGAACAAACAATTAAGTTATTTTGGTCTGATTTCCCTAGAAAGCAAAAATATAGTAGTTTCTTTCTCTCTTAAGCCCATTCTTGACATTGAAACTGTGGGATAAGAGAGAACTATTTTGCCAGTGTTTGATTTTAGGTGTTGAATGAAATAAATGTCCTTGCAAAAAAAAAAAAAAAAAAGAAAAAAGAAATTAGTTTGGGCTAGTTTTCCTGTGAATTTTCATTAAAACAAGGATACAGAAACTTGCACCTTAGTTCACGGATCTTCAAGATTTTAGGTGGAATTTATTGTTCAACAGTGCATCTGTGACTGATACAGATCTTGGAAAAGTGAGCACCTTTAGCTGAGTGTGATATTTTACTTCATCATCTTGGCAAGTAAGTTTAAAAATTCTTCTAGAGAATGAGATTTTTAAAGTATAAATATTGGTTACGTGTATACTGAAAGGTAATTCTCTTCACTGAAGTGAAGGAACTATTTTACATGAGTGAAGTCATTTGTCAGTGTAGTGATATTTTGTTCTTAAAAAAGGCAATATAAAGAAATTCAGCAGTAATAATGTGAGTAAGCTTCTGTAAGTGCTATGATTTAAAGAAAGTTTGGTATGTAAATTCTACCTTTTGTCTGCTTTGTAACAACAGAATCTTAACAGTGACTACTAAAATGTACAGTACTACCTGCATTAACTTGTTTGCTGTTGTGCACACTTCTTAAAAATTAAGAGTTTCTTGCAAGAGATTAATGCTTGAATTCGACAAAATGTGAACATATAGTGGCTCACGTCCAATGTTTCATCCACAAGACCCCCAAGTTGTCTGCTGCAGGACTATTCAGGAGATGAATAGTCAGGAGAGTTCATCTCCAAGTCTGTACTTAAGTTTGGGATTGCCCTGACCCGGGTACAGGGCTTTCCATTTGGACTGTTGCTGAACTTCATGTGGTTCACACAGGCCCTGTTCTCAAGTTTTTCCAGGTCTCTCTGGATGGCATCCTGTCCTCCCATTAAAATCTGACAGGGTAACCAGTGCTTGCCTGTTACTAGGATTGGAGTGAATAAATTAAGTGAAAAATAACAACTTGGTTACAGCTAGGAACTTGGTGAAGTGGAATAGGAGATATGCAGGAAAGAGCAGGACCTTTTGATCTGAGATTTTAAATATGTATACCTTGTTTCTGAGAGGTTTTTGAGTTTAGTTTTTATCCATTAGTGTGGGTTTTTTTCTTGCTGTGTTCACTTTTTATCAGAAATGAGTTCTCTTACCTTTTTATTGTACCACAAAGCACCATACCATTTCTCAATGCACTCAGAACCGTGGTAACATGTAAGGCTTACCCTGTAGTGAAGTTCAAATCTGGCAACATTTACCAACTCATTTACTTATCTTACTATCATTAAGATTCTCAGATGGTGTGTAGTTTCTCTGAAGTTTTTCTTGCTCTTATGCAATTTACTACAGGTTTTTGGTGCGCTAGCTTCTGAACCATTTAAAGTGAGTGATGGCTTTTATGGCACTGGGGAGACATTTATGTTCACTTTTTCTCCAGACTTTGAGGTAAGTAGTAATAACTTTGTATGCTCTTGCTTCCTCCTCCCCCCTCTCATGTGCATTATCCTAAAATACTTAATACATCTGCCAGTAAATCTGAAAAATACTATGGGTTTTAATTAATAGAAAACCTATGAGAATTTTTATCTGCAAATATCTATTCCCTGAATTTTCTGTGTAAGCTTGGTAACTTCATTAAACTGGCCCCTAGTTACCCATATTCTGTCTTTTCCAATATTTGGTTTCTCTTCCACCCAAACAAAAAGTTCAGATATTTTTACTTGCTAGTCTGTTTTGTTTTGGTTTTTTTGTCCTCTTAGGTTTTCAAATGGACAGGAGACAACATGTTTTTCATTAAAGGAGACATGGACTCCCTGGCTTTTGGTGGAGGAGGGTAAGTTATAATTAAGAGTCTGTTAGAAGTGTTTGCATACTTCTGAGGAGAAAAATTGCAACTGACCTCAGTTTGGTATCTCAGGACTCAACCATTACCAGCCAAGAAAGCTTTAGTTTGTCAGGTGTTTATCTTCCAAAGTTGAAGAAACTTAAACAGAAAGTTTGCCTTAAGCATAGTGTGGCATAAAGTTTCAGCCCTGCAAGGTTATGATGCCTTCCATGCTCAACTTGCATGTGTGCCTTGCTGTATTCAGAATGGGCACAAGATACTAGGCTTCTGAAAGTATGTAAATGTGAAAATTACATGTAACTGGAAAAGGCCTGAATGGAAACTACTATATGCCAGTGTCTTCAAGAATTATACATTGTCTCACCCCACTTCTGCCTGTCCCCTCCATGAAAGTGCATAAGCTTTTGAGATGTTTCCCTTATTTGTAATCAGCATTCTCTTTACATAGAAGAGTACTATTATGTCGTCTTAATAAAAATGGAAGAGGCTGAAAACCAAGGAATTCTAGTTAGCTTTTTATCAGAATATCTGAAACAGGATATTCCCAAATCAACAATAAATAGTGAAAAAAAATTAAATTTTTGGAGCTACATGTTTATCAACAGCAATAAGGTACTTGTGTTAAAAAGGATTTCTTTAATTCCTTCTCATTCCTGAATTTTGAATGAAAAATACATTGATAGGTTTAATGCTTACTCCCTCAGTTTTTTGCTTTACTACATTGTCTGTCTTACAGAGGAGAGTTTGCTCTTTGGCTCGATGGTGATCTCTACCATGGAAGAAGTCATTCATGTAAAACATTTGGGAATCACACACTTTCTAAGCGTGAAGACTTCATTATTCAAGACATAGAAATATGGGCTTTTGAATGAGTATTTAACTACTTCTACAGGTTATTGTCCCAAACCTGACATGAATCAGTGCAGCTTAAAAATCCCTAGGAGCAATATAATGCATTTTACTTCTCTTTTTTTTTCTTTTTCTAAGTTCTCAGTGTGGCCATTAGTTATTATTTTTAAACAGCAGACATTTTTCTTGCTGTCACATCTGTAATATACTGTCATACTTTTTCTAAGCTGTACACACTTTTACAAAGCGTTGACCATGCAGACTAAAAATTATCATTAGTTAATCTGAGCCTTGCAGTCTACAAAATTCTTATCCATATTAGTTGCCTCCCAGGTTCCCCACACACACCTTTCTGCAATCCTGCTAGGGGGCTGCTTCATTGAATATAGTTTATTATTTTTGTATTCAAATTGTCTATGAATGAAGTTGCCCTCTGTGAACCTCTAAGAAAGCTGCGTGTGGGTATTTGGCAGCAGCAAAATCGATCCAGACCAATGATGGGTTATTCATGTGGTGCCACAAATGGATGAGAAGCCGAGCATTCCTTCTTAACGCATCCCAGTACACATGTGGTGAAGTTAGAAGATACCCAAAGTAAACAGTGCCACTTGTCTTGTTTATTGTTCATGTTTAGAAACAAGTCAGTTAATATGTGTTCTAGCTGCATGCAGATTGTATTTAAAGTGTGTTTTGCACATGCTGTTAATGATCTACAGGTTTGGGACAAATACTAACAATATTGAGCTACGTGGCAAGAACTTATAAAATAGCAGGAGAATGTAAGCATATGATAGTTCCACAAAATTAAAAGGCTAAGGCAAGAAAAACTCAGTGAATCATTTGTAGCTATAGTAGGGCATTAAAAGTACAGAAACAGATGCATCTTTCTTCAACATAAATTGTCAGATATATACTGTTATACTGTTGTAGCCGTGTAGCACATCAGCTCCAAGAATATAGCTTATTCCTGTCCAAAGAAAAAAATACTTGTGATGTTTTTGAGTGGGTCTCTGTTGTAAATTTACAATTAGCACCAGCTCTGATTAAAATGACATAATGTATTATAGGTAGACAATATTGTAATTCAGTAGACTTGTGGAATATGCAAACTTACTGTCATGTGACCTCAAAAGAAAATGACAGGCTAGAATACAGTTCCAGTAGCTCTTGTCCACTTTTGTAGGAAAATTGATAAGCCAGTGTGGCAATAACAGCTCAACAAAACTGTTTGTTTCAAAGCTTTTATTCTATGTTCTGCAAAAAAACAAAACACAAAAAAACCCAAAAAAATTGCTGTTAAGTGTGACAGTGACTGACTTTGTGCTGAAATTTCAGCTATTTCAGATGAACATTGTATATTATCTTGTAAATTAATGTTTAAAGTAGTTTTGTTATTATAGAAAAGTGTTGATTGACGGGTTGCTTATAGCACTTTAAATTATTCTAGAAATGGAATAAAAGCCAAATAAGTTGGCTTAAGTAGATGTAGTTGTATATTATTTCAAAATATTTACATCTCTGCAAAGTTTAAAAAAAAAACTTATTTGAAGACAGCTTACTGCTATGGTAATGAGAAAGGGCAGATGTTTCATCTATAATATGCTAATGCTCAATATGAATAGAAAAACAGGGGTTTGTTTCCTGTCTCTATGTATAGCTCTTTATCCTTACTAGAACTTAGTACAATGTTTAGAGTATATGTTTACAAAATAAGGAACTGTAAATAAATTGAAATGGCTTTTCTCCCCTTTGGTCTTCCACAGCAGTATTATTGTCTTTGTGGAGTTATGACTGATTATTACAACAAAAAAAAAATCCTGTAATGGATTTTAACTACTATAAGCTCACAGTGATGTATAGCAAATAAATCTAAATATATGTAAAAATAAAATTGAGTTGGAGTTTGTTTAGAAGTTGGAGTTTACCTAGAAGCATAAATGCATTTTCTTCCTGTTCATTTAATAACAATATATAGGATGCCTTTCCTTTCTTTTTTGGCATTTTTGGATTTTTAAAACCCTGTGGGAAGTGATGAGAGTGAAATATACACTCTTGAGCCATTTTTAAGAGGGAGGAGGGAAAAAATTAGAGGAAACACTCAGTGAGCAGAAAAAGTAGAAGAGGCCCTCCATACGTTCATGTTCTCATCAAACGGGTGGGAAGAAATGGACAAATGTCAGAGTAAATTAAATTTCTACAGTCTACTTCATTGGCTCAAGATCTAAGCCAGGAAATTTTTTTTGATTCCTACTTCCGCAGTACATGCCTAGTTCTACTCCAGTTGTTTCCCTTCAGGTGAGTGGTAGGTGGCACAGACTTTGTATCAACACACAAGCTCTTATTATATTCTGTAAATGTGCATAATATTGAAAGACACCACTTACTGGTTTGGTACAGTTTGAGTGTTTCTGTACAAAAATATATCACACCGAATGTGTTGAGTGGGTGGATGGAAGCAGATGTGTGTGATTCCTCATACAATGACAAGGTGCTCTTGGAGTTTGACTCACACATGAACATAATGCTGAAAGACAAGTAGTGAGCTGTACCTCTGCTGTGTTTCCTATGGTAGGATGAGAATTCTCAAAACCAGCAATATTGAACTCACTTAACAATTAAGTGCCTTTAGTGTGTATCCTTTGTACAGGCATTTTATATAAGGACTGTTTCTGTGTACGCTGAAATTTCTTTCTGGAGCTTTGGACAGAGAAACCTTTACAGGGAAATATTTTAAGAGCCTGTGAAAAAGAGAACACCCTTATGTTTTGGTATAACTTACTGATATTTTACTTTACAGAATATACACACTTTTATTTTCAAGTGTGTGAGACAAAAACCAAGAAATAATTAAGGAACTTATTTATAGTTCATGGAATTCTTTTGACAACAAAATTTCATCAAGACAATTTAGACAGCTGTGAAGATCATTATATAAAGATGTAAAGAATAAGTTAAGAATTTTCAGGTCAAAATTATGATACGTAAGTATTAAGAGGTCTGTTTTGTAGAACAACTTGAGTAGCCTGAGAGATTGTTAAATAAGTTCCACTGAATCCATCTTATAATTGATTCTTTCTTACTTAGAATCACAGCATATTACTATGCCTGAAATATGAATGATTTTCACAGACTTACAAGAGACATAGTAGCCAGTTCTTATATCACTAACGTATAAAATATTTGATTTATTTGTACATTGGAGCATCACACTGGAGTCCTGTACTGCGCAATATGTGGTTTATCAGAGAGACAAGATGTTTATACTCCTTTTCTTCTAAGACAATATTTGTTCTTTCAGTGTGAAAGAATCTTATGGGAAAAAAACACTTCTTTTTCATTATGCAAATTACTTGCCCAGGCATCTTGCACTGAAACAAGTGCTTTTGATCTGAAGCACACACATTTTCACCAGGACAGCTATTTTTACAGTAATAGAGAAACAGGGATCTCTCTAATCCAGTAATCATTGGAGACCTTACAGAGGTCTCAGGTTTGTGAATAATGCAAACAATTTTAAGACCTAGAAGTATTAGTTCATTAGCATTTACTCATCTTCAGCATTACCCGTACCAAAATATATTATTTCAGTGACATTGGAATAGCAAATTCTGTAAAACTAGGTCAGTGTTTCTGTGTAATATGAAACAATATTTTCCTTGAAATTATGAAGGCTATTTATTTTTTCTCACAGAGGTACATTTCAGTGGAAGATAGTGATGTTAGTCACTTTTTTGCTATACATAAAGCACAAGTACCTGGCTGGTTTTTATATACTACATATTATTTTTTTCCTATATTTATAAAACTGTATCCACAGATGATCAAATGATACATTGCAAAACATTGCGTAGAAGGCAGTTTCTAAGCTGCTATCTAGTAAAAACCATTTTATTCATTACATTCCGATATCCATAACAAAATATGAAACTACCTAATAAATTAGTTGTATAAATACAATAAATATATAAAACCCCATTTATAAAAAGAAGGATTTTGTATATGCTATGTAAGAGAAAAGTGTCAGTAGTTGCCACACTATACTGCATATAATACTACTGCAGGTAGCAGTTGCATATCCTGCTTGTAAAGAAAACAGGTTCGATATTCAAATAAAATAATTTTCCATGCATTTAAATAAATTAATTAGGAAATAGATGCACAAGATCACTTTCACAAAACAAAAACCTGACCTGAGTTTATATTGTCGTTCAACTTCTGTTCTGGCATGTTTCATATTCCTGATGTCCCAGTATAAATTATTGGGAAGATCTTGAATGTAAGAAGTAGAAATTGGAATTAATTTTATAGCTATTTATATTGCTATGACCTTTTATAATCAGATGCTTATATTCAATATAGATTTTTCTCTTTATTGTTCATGTAATGGTTAACTTCAGTGTCTTGTAAGCCCTTCTGGTACAGAGTAAAATCCATCTGGATGCTTGGGTTTTATCATGCACTATTTATAAAATACATATTTAGAGCAATGCTCAATGTCTTTTCTATGTGGATGAACAGGAGGAAACTTGTATTCAAAATGTTCAAATGCTAATAGCAAGGGAGAAGGGGAGAAAAGTTTTCCAAAAGTTGTTCTGGCTTGCTTATTTTAATAAAGTAATTATGACATTATCATCCCTTCCTTGCCATAACATTTCTCCTTCAAAGTCCACCAGCCCATGTTTTCTGGCTCTCATCAGAATCCCAACAACCTTATCTGAAATACGAACGTATCTCTCGAAGAGTTCCCCAAAAGTAACTTGGATCCTGCCATCGGGCCGTGGCTTAGCCATTGATTCAATGATGAAGCACATGTCCCTGATCTCCCGATGGATATGGGCCTCGGCTCTCTTGGCTCTTTCGGCGGTTTTGGTTCCTTCCTTTGGATGGCCATATCCTTCATCTCCTTTCTGCAGGCGCATGGACATGGCCAGCTCGTGGTCAAATTCCTCGCTGAAGGGATTTAGTTTCTGTGTGATGATGTGCTGGTCGGCCCATTCCTGCCACCTGTCCTTGAGGCTGCGGACAGCGCTGTGCTTCCTGCGGGAGTTGATGCGAGCATCCTCGCTCAGCCTGCTTGCGCTGTGAGAAACAAAAAAGGCATTGGAGATGCTCATTTAACAGTTCAATGGCTCGGTACTGCTACTGACCTCTGCTATTAGCTGGGTTACTGTATTTTTCCGGATGAGATGGGAGCCACCAGGTGGCATGAGTTCACCACTTCTAAATTAGTTCGTTCTTTGGGTGCTGTTTGTCCACTTTCAGTTTGCACTCAAATGCGAATTTACTGACCACAGCTTCATCCCATCTACACTACCACCCTCCAGCCCTGATTTGAGCCCGTTTCGACAAACTTTCCCTAGAATGACTTCATTCTGTATGGGAGTAAAACAGTACGTTGCTGATGATCTGCACTTTCTGTACTTGTCATGCAGCTCCCCATTTCTGCATGCCTGGCAGAGCCTGAAATGTGCCTGCCCTGAGGTTAGAGATGGCAGTAACTGTCAGTGAATAGTCTGAGTCTTCTACTGTTCTTGGCTGAAAAACAGAGGGTAGGATCCAGAAAAATCTGTACTCTCTAATAGATGTCAATAATTAAAGCTGCAACAAGCTAATAGAGTGTGGTACCTCTACCTATGCTTCTATATTTGAAGTATGGTTCTGAGCAAGTACTGAAGTCCAAAGTTTTCATTTCCATGGGCAGGGTAAAAGCTTGAAAGAAACTTAAGGCTACTGAGATTTGTGTCAAGGTCAAAGGATGAGGGAAGACACTCAGAAGCCTTTTTTTTTTTTTTTTTCTGTTATGTGTGTGTTTAACAACATCATAGTGCTGCATGACACTGGGAGACAAGTTGTTGATAAGCTTTCCTCTAGTGGCCAATCTCACATTTTGTGGGAGAGTTACAGGTAGTCTGAGCTAGTCTTTGCCCTGTCCACGTCCTGTCATTGTTTTACACAGCTCAGCTAGGGACTGTGCTGTGGTTGTTCCAAAGTACTTTGTTTTCTAATATTTCTACTCCCCAAAAGGCTGCTCTGAAACCTCCTCAGTAATGTCAACTGAATATTAACAGTAATACCAGAGAATCAAAATACAATACTGGGGTTTTTTTAAAAAAATAACAAAACAATAGAGAGGACTGCAGAAAATTCTGTTTCAGTGCTGTTTGGACATTCCTTTGTTTTCTACTAAGCTGGTTGAAAGAGAGAATAGGATTTATAGTGATGTCCCGAGTTCAGATCTGTGCACCAGAAAGATGTCACTACTGGGCAGTGCTATAATGGTAGAGCAAGAAGTGCAGACACTTAGTGCCAGGGATACAGGAAGAAGTAGGAGAGCACCAGTGCACTTTATTAGCTGTGGAATTGCCATAAGTTTGACTTAGCTGTATTGAGAAACTGTGCTTAAAAAACTCCAAAATACTTTTCTCCATCAATTTGGTGAAAAACATCAGAAGAATTGAACATACAGAGTTGCCAAGTAAATGCAACTTTCTTCTGTGGTGTGACTGCAGAGCATCCTGAGAGTAGGCAGGTGTCTGTACCTGTGACTTAGTGCTTGTAAGTGATTTACAGGTGTTTAACAGGTAAGTATTGGGAGGAAAGCATTAAAATAGACCAGTGGGGTAAAACTAGACAATCTCGTTTCCCAACAATAAGCCAAATGCTCCTCTATATAAGCTGTTGTGACATAGGGAAAGGGAAAGCTGTGATCCTTTGTCCTTTCCCTGGAACTATGCCTTCATTGCCCAGGAACTGTGGGTACAGGACTTGGTTATGTAAAGGAATTTCTCCTGAAGCCTAGGGATATTCTGAAAGCCACAAAAAACATGTACCAACACAATCTGAACTCCAGCTGAAGCTCAGATTGATTGCTTCACAAGCTCTTCATGTGGGAAGGTATTGGTGGAGACAGAGAAAAAAAACACTAAATGCATCAAAATTGCCTTGAAGAGGTGATGCCAACAGTGTCAGTGGAGCTGATGAGTAGATATCATCATGAGGGCTTATCCCTCAGCTGCAGCCAGCTGCTCCCCTTTCTCTCTGAAGGCAGTGAGCTCTGAGAAGGTCCTAGAGCTTCAATTCCCTAGGCTGAGGAGAAAGACAATGAGGGAGATAGATAGCAGGAGGCTGTAAAGTCTTTGTTGCCTGCTTTAATTTAGCAGTCTAGAATGTATTCCCTCCTTTTCCTACTGAAACCTTGAATTTTCTTTCCTAGAAGAATACCTTCCTCATCCAAATCATCTTCTCAGTGTCTGAGAAAACCACCATCTTATCTATCCTTTTACTATTACTGTGCCCAATGTGGGTTTGAAAAACCCTTAGTTACTAACTTTTTTTAATGCATTTTCTAATTTAACCGTTTCTGGTGGCTGAAGTGCTAACTTTGCCAGCGTTTAGCTTAATGACAAGTTAACACAGGGAACTGTGTACACATAGAAGCATTTTTTTCATGCTTCTAACACACCTACACAAAGTATTGTGGATCCAAAGCAAAGGTTATGAATGTTATTAACCCACTGCAAAAACTGCTTTACCCATAACAATCCACTAAGTTAACCTGTTAACTGAAATAATCCTAAATGCATTCTGACCTTCTAGGAGGATAATATCCGTGTTCCATATTCTCTCTGATTCTTTCTGTAGGGGAAAGGTGTGGGTCCCTTTTTGATGGTTTTAGTTTCATATGCCTTTTGTTGCATCCCTCTGGCTTCTAAGCAGGATTAAAATAGTGTTTCCTATGCCGGTAGGATTTAACAGGCCTTCTACTAAGGAAGCAACCTTATTCCAGTAAATAGTGCAGCTGATGTGAGGAAAACAAAATACTGGCACTGATGCTTTTTTCCTGGAATGGAGGAAAACAGGAGATATGCTTTAACAACTAGGTATTTATGGCCTTTTAAAAGAAAATTAAGCCACATTGAAAGGTTCATAAAAGTAGCAGACTAAAACAATATATTCTGCAGCTGTAAAATAAATTTTAAGAAATGAATAGTTAAAAAATCTAGTCCTGATAACTGCACTGTAAATGCCTAAAATTATTTTTGTGTCACATTTCAGTTGAAGAGAGAGATGTAAGAAACACAGAGAGTGTTATTTCGATCATTTACCCCTCAGTAAATATGGGTAATCAATGCTTTTCCTACATAGCATCACTAAAATTAGACATAGAGAAAAATATAAGAAAAGTTTAACAGAAACTAAATAGTTGGTTTGTTTGTACTATAACATTTTAAATCAAGAAAATTGTTTTAATTGAGGTTGTTTATTGATAAGTGCTGCAAAAGTATCCTTTTTCTACTGTATATGTGAAATCTTTGGTTGGAGGTCCTCACTTCTGTGAAAGGATGGTGCACACAGTCTTCACCAAAAGTGGGGATCACAAACTTTCCAACTGTCAGTTACTGGAGATATTTTTTCACTTTGGCTATTAACCATTTGCTTCTTATGGGAGATGGTTGGTCAGCTGTACATCAAAACATCATTCTAATCCCATCTGAATAGTTAAAATAGCTCTCTGTGTGCATAAGTTCAGATAGCTGTGCTAAAAAGAACTGTATGGTTGAAATCCATGACTGTGTTAGTCACAGTCTAATGCCAGTCATGGTAAGCACTTGTCAGTAGTGAGATGTAACAATCCAAGCAGTGGGAACGATACAGCCTGCCTGCCTGTCTGCAGAGGGATCAGAAAGTCTGTTATGGCACTTTCATAAGTTTTTCGTCATTGGTGCTGATCCCAGTTTTTCATTTCTGAAAAGGTGATTAGGATATGGTATGAACATCCTGGCCCTGGCCCTCTCATTCCTGCTGCCTTACTCACCCTTTGACCACAGGCTAATTGGGTGGTTGAAAACCCTGACTTCTTGTCTCAAATTGCCTCCTGTTCAGCTTGCGTTATGTTTATGCAAGTGATGGACATAGTGTAGAAGCTCCAACATAGGATGGCTCCAGTAGGAACCCATGTCCTGGTGCCAGCCTTTTCCCTACTGCAGGCTGGGGCAGATGAGCTCCGCTGAGCCCTGCCTCAGTTGAAGTTTCCCTTCCAGATGTCCTCCCTGCCCAGAAAGTCAGTCGGCAACACATGGGCTGCACCTCAGCCACAGCTCAGCACCGCCAGGCTGAGAGGCTGTGCTTCCCTTCTTTGCAATTTTACAGCTAGACATGGCTTTTGCTTCAAAACAGTTCAGGTTCAGCCATACATTCCTTTATGCTGCCTTTGTTCCATGGCATTACCAAGTCTGTAAAAGAGAGGACTAGAGCACACAGTGTGCTATGTCTGTAATATCTGCATGCAGTTTCCCATCTTGTAGCATTGGACATATGGATCTTTTATTCTTTCACTAAAAAAAGACAGATGGATTTGTTTGGCATCTGCCTACTGATAAGTGTGGCCACAGCGCAACTGTTTGTAGCTGTCATCTGGAGAAGTAGTTCTGCTGGAGATCTCTGGGAATGGAAATGAGAAGTTCTACCAAAATGCTGTTCCTCTGCTCTTATGGGAGACTTCCCAAGGCTTGCATGGTTACAGCTGAACATTACTTGTTTAGCATCAGGACTCTAATATGTGCCTGCTGTGGTGTCGTACTCTTCAAACATAAGACTCTTACTGAAAGAAGTCTTATTCAAAACTGTCTGATGCTGTGAATTTACTACTTAGTTCAAATATTTAAGTAGAATCTATAAGAACTCTGTAGGTAAGTAACAGATTCTTCTTCCTTTTTCTTCACACCATTTACAGGCATGAGGAACTTCTACTTCTGCACCATATTCAATGAACATACTTCCCTACCCCCTCACGCCATACAGTAATGTGTCTGAAGAGAGACCTTTATATTGGAGAATCTATTAATGATTCAAGTGTTCGTTTTCTCAATTGAGTGATAGTATACAGCATGATTCAAATCAATCCTACAGGTGTTGAGGCAGGCTGGATGCTTTCTAATGTATATTTGGAGTCCCATATCCCATGAAAGTTTTCGTTCTTTGAACTAATGAATTCCAAATCCATGGAAAAGCTTCCAAAGTGAAGCAGTGAACTCATATTTTGATAAGATGTACTTGGAAGTAGTTCTTGCAATGTTAATTTTGGGCATTCTCTATAAATTGCTCCTGGCAATATTTGCAATCTGTACTAAGAAAAATAATTAAGTATTTGGAAATGGTTTTTGTCAAATAAACTGCTTTAGACAACATTTGCTGAAATAAATGAATAGTTGATTCTCTGAAATACGAACTAAAGTATTTAGAAGTAAGTACTTATTTTGATAAATCAGTAAATCCAGTGTGAAAATGAAATATAATTAACATTTCCCAAATATAACTTCATGACTGTGTCTGTTATGTACATAGCACATAAAACCTTAGGCTATAGTCAGATGTTCTTGACTAACTACTTAAGCACAGAGAGATATGTGAAAGGTTTCCTGAATTTTTATGTGTTTCTTTTAATTCAGGAGTCATAGTTTATCTTTGATGACTTCCTACCATTCCACCCCCACCCCCTCCATCTTCCTCATGGAAGCCTGTACCTCTCTGCCATTTGTGATAATGTAATAAAGATTACTTACGGAGTTGTTGCTGGACGTTTAATCCTCACTGCCGTCACTTCTCGGTCACTGTCTTCCTGCTCAAGTTTTTCCTCTGCTTCCCCATAGCCACTGTCCTGGGCATCCAGGCTGTCATCACGACACTTAAGTAGTAGTCCTTTCTTAGCCCCTTCCTTGTCCTCTTGTTCCATATGTTCCCAGCCCTTGGTCAGATCTGATACCACAGTTGAACACTTTCTCCTTATGGTTGGAGATAATTTGCCACTAAGAATTTTGTCAATAGCACTTGATTCTTCTTTGAGCTTGGTCATCTCAGAGCTGCTGTTGTTATTCTCATATCTTTCACTGAGAAGGCTGACGTCGCCTCCTCGTTCATAGGCTTTGCTGACAACGGTTTTGGTCACCTCTTTGCTTTTAATATTGAACATTTTGAGGGCTTCATCTGATTCCCTTGATTTTTTTTCAACATCTCTTATTGTCACTGGTTCTTTTGTTGAGGATTTTTCAGCATCTTTTTCTTGGTCCCTGTTGACAGATGGAATTTGCCATTTTTTGAAGGAACTTTCTTGTACAGGCTGAGCTGATGAGTCTTCTGCAGTGGGGGCCCATCCAGAGGGCTCTTTCTCTTGTTTTACATGGTGGTCAGATGCCCACTGTTGCCAGCCTCGTGCCAAGCTGAAGACTTGGCTGGCCATTCGGATCTTGTGGACAGCCCTTTTCACAGGAGCAGTGCTCGGCTTTTCTTCAGGAGCCATGTTGCTGTCTGCTGCCATGCTGGCTTTTCCCCTTCTTATGCTCAGCACCTTCTGAATGGGCTTCCTGAAGTGAATTATATTCTCTGAAGAGGGCCACACAGATTTAAATAGAAGCAGGAGCATGGAAAATATGTGAAACACTTCTCACAAAGACATAGTATCCTCACTGTTGCAGAGGTCTTTTTTTAAAACACAGGGTTGCATTTCATCACAGCAGATGAATGATGCATGATGTAAACAGGGTGACACAGACCTGTGCTGGTAACACTGGGAAATTAACATCTCCTTTAGTCCCTCTTCCCTGGGACTGCTGAATTCCCAGTTTGTTGGCAAGGGTCAAGTTCTTCTGGAAGTGCAGAACTTGGGTTAGAGATCCTGATCAGAGTGACTGAAACTGCTAAATGTGAAGTGCTGTCAGTCGCTAACAACTTTGGCCAGAGTGGAGACTTCTCATTATCACAAGTAAATAGTGGCTCTTGTCATGGAGTGTGATGCCAGAAGCCGGTTATGAATAAGAAATTTTTAGATGCATTTTCTAAAAAGGTACTAGGTGATTTCTTCTTATTGCTCATTTATCCAAGGAAATCCAGGTTTATTAATTTTTTAAGAGGTATTTATGTGTTCTGTTCCCAGTCATTATCTATTAATGCCTGTCTCTTTAGAACGCACCTTCAGGGGGGTCTGGGAACACTATCATGTTTGGTGTCAGCACTAAGGAAGAGGGAGTCGCTGTCTCTGGGGATCAGTGTAATGTCTGACTTGATCAGATGGATGAATAATCTCCTAGTTTTAGGATTTTGAAAAAATATAGCCTATTTAATGCCTCACTGCTTTTCAAGAAAGTTGTGTATAAAACTTCATGTTTTCTTATATATTATTTACAGCATAATTATGTTTACTCTGTACAGTATAGAAAAAATCAGTTTTCCTAGGAAACCTTGCAATTTCTTCATTCCAGAGGACTTCCTCTAGAGTGTGCTCATGTTTGAATTTGTAACATTTTTTAGTGAATTGATACATCAATTTTTGCATGACAATAAACAGACATATTTCTGAGATATGGTCCTGTGGTATCTTATTTCTTAGTATGATGCTTCCTAAATAGGAACGGAAAATGGCATTGCTTTTTCAATGCATCATACCTTGCAGATTACAGGATGATCTGCTGCACCTGCCATGTGATGCTCTGAGGCATACTGAACTTCAAGGAATTTTGTTGGCTTTGTTGGTGTTACCCCAGAGATAAACATGGACTCTTGGTACTCTGCCTTTTTATCTTCTCTCTGTTAAAGGCTGGGCTGTTTGAAGTAGGTCAGATCTATTTAGCTCTTGATTAATGCTGTAAGACTACATCATACCTTTGACTTCTATGCAGAATTCCTCATTGATCTATGAAGTAATTTCCTCTTCAAAACTGATGACATAATGTAAGTTAGTGTTGCTATTAGATATTTACTCATACTCTATTTTAAAAAGAGATGTGTCACCTCTGTATACTGTACCATCTCAGCTATTGCCGACTGCATCATAACTGTGAGATGGCACTGTGAGGGGTACTGGTACAACTCGATTAAGAGCATCTGTTACCAAGCATTTATTTTGGGAACATTTTAAGGCTAATAAGGAATGGGACCTTCTTGTGCTTGAAAAGTATGGATGTGCATGCCTGCATGCCCACAGGGTGGTGTATGCTCCCTAAAATACAAGGAAGATTAAAGTGAAAGATGATGCACATGAAGAATAGGAGTATTATACCAGCTCATTATATCATTCCATTGACTATAAGGGTGGTTGAGGCTTTAGGAATGAGCTGAAAGCTAGATACAGAAGTTAGGGGTAAGGCCAGGGAAGGACTGCAGTGAAATAAGTGACTCAAGAAGGACAGTCTTGGAGTGTAAGGCCAACAGAGACCCTTGTTGTAAGGCAGGGTGGGCTCCACCTTCATGTGTGCTGGTTCCTGTGTCAC
Source organism: Sakesphorus luctuosus (assembly GCA_013396695.1). Classification (NCBI taxonomy): domain Eukaryota; kingdom Metazoa; phylum Chordata; class Aves; order Passeriformes; family Thamnophilidae; genus Sakesphorus; species Sakesphorus luctuosus. The sequence continues at coordinate 43,428 of VWZD01010924.1, forward strand.
CTGTTCTTAAAGAGTGCCAGCAGCAGATACTCCCCACTGACAGGCAATCTATCCCACCAGTTAGCTAGCATAAAGGAAATCTTTTCTGAGGTCTAACCTCCTCCTCTGTCACACCACTTCAAACCTCTATCAATGCTGAGAACAGACAAGTCACTCCCTTTCTGAGACAGCCTTTCTGTTCGAGAATTCCTGTATTCCTCCTCAATCCTCTAAACAATGCCATTTCTTCTCAACTTTTCTTGGGTTTCTGGGATACACAGTCATGCTTTTGCCCCTTTCTGGGTTCCCTACATTAGGTCCATGCCTTTGTTCAAGTGTGATACCCAAAATGGGGATGGTACTCTGGGCTGAGCTTGCCCATAATGCAGAAAAGGAACAAATGTTCTGCTCCTGATTCATATTCTTCTTGTAATCCCCAAAGTTTCTAAAGTTTTTCGTGCTCAGTGGCTGACTTTATTCACAGACCTGACTGTTCCTTCATATGTAACTGTTGTTGTTATTGTGTTCTACTTTTTTCAGGTAGCTTTTCAAATTGGGATGACCGGTTCCATTTTTAATCCTTGTTCCAATTTTCTTGCAATATTATTCATATTTGATAAATGTCCTGTCTATTACACTTTCAGAATGACAAATGAAAATAACACATAAATATGAAGAAGATCCAGTTAACAAGCACATTCAAGTTGGTAGAGAATTGTTTCTATTTTTTGTGTGTGGTTTTCCAGTTAATTATGTAGTATTCCAATGAATTTTATATATGAGGTGAAAATAATAAACCTGACCAATATCAAGATGTGTAGCATCTGCTGCACTTGCCTTTCTTTGGGAGTTGGACCAGATGAACTCTGGAGGTCGCTTCCAGCCTCAACCATTCCATGATTCTGTGATCTTCCAAAGCCCACAACTTGTCTGTAAAATAGAATTAAGATTGGTTTAATGTAATTTGTAATTCCTAAGGAATGTTTGGAAATTACAGTACTTTTTGAAGAACTTGAAGAGACTTTTTTTTTTCCTAATTGACTTAACCTTGGTATACTGGCCGTAGTCCTACAGACTTAATACTTACATAGTTTAGATAAATGACAATGTAAAGTTACAGACTACTGAAAAAACACTGAGATTACAGATCTAAAGTACTATTAAATCCATGTTGCACAACAATATGTTAAACAAATGTTTATTTTGAATTGGTCACTATATTAAAGTGAAGGATTATAAAATCACAGACTTGTCCAAAGTGTCAGTGAAACTTTGATCTAATTATTCTGAGATAAACTAAATTGATGGTGCTTAATTTTAGGGTGTACAATGATTTTTCCTTGAACATGCTGAATGGTGTCTCATTTTATATGGTGATATTGCCAGCAAGAAGTTAATTGTAAGTATAAATAATGTCTGAATCATCCAGTGAGATTCATACTTTGAGGGTTGCTTATTTTACAAATGTTTCATTGCAGTAAGAGTAGAATTTATTACTTCATGGCTTAAAATTTTTATTCTTAGTGAAATAATCAGCCAAGGCTACCTACATTTCCATATGTAATCTGCCTCCTGGCACTTCTAACAGCCAAGAGCCAGCCCTTAGGGCACAGGTAGGTTTTAGGCGGGCTGGACCTGAACCACATTTTCTATATGTCTTCCATACATCACAAGATCACAAGGTATATTCCAATGAACAGCAAGGCTTGGTGAGGGTGACTGTCATGGGCTTTCACAGGTTCAAAAACTATGCTTGAGGTCAGAGTTGAGGGGCCATTTCTTGCAGAATGTATATAGAAGAAAAGGTGAAAGGAGAAAATGGAGAAAGGAATAGACAAGCAAGCTTGACACTTACGCTGAGTTGTAAACTCTCTTGTCCTTGACCCTGGATGCCTACAGTTCTGGGATTTAATCTCTTTGACACCTTGACACAAGTCTGCACATGTTCATAGGACCTTGTTTCTACTTTTGGATTGCTGCATTTCACATAATACCTCTGACTTCCTGAATCCAAAGTTGTGAAGGACCAGCTGAAGGGTTGCCAATATCACTGTTGTAAGTTGGGATGTTTTCACCGTGTGGTGGTTTGGTTTCTTTTTTCCTCCTGGATGGGTTATTCTATGTATATTTTAAAATCATTTTATTTTCTCTTCACTGGAAAACATTAACAGCCTCTGGGAGACCAGTTGTCCTTTTTTGTTGTTGTTGTTTGTATTGTTTAATGATGATTAATTTTAAAAGTAGGGCTGCATCCTTTGTACATTACCTTGTTAGACATTGATGCCAAGGAATTTAATTTTGAGCCAACTGTAAGTGTATGAAAGATGTTGTCTTCCCCCTCAGAGTTAGTGGTGTATAATGAGAACAAGCTGTGTTTCTTTTTATAAGTATAACCAGCTGCCATTATCAGGAATCTCAAGACTGAATATTTTTTTCAACATGACATGGTTAAAGTACATTGTGTAAGAGCATTGTAAGTTACAGAAAACCTGGAAAAAGGGTTAGAATTCAGATTTCCTTATTTTTAGAGTTCATGTCAAACATATTCCTTCTAACAACTCCAGTGAACAACTGTCTAATTCAGGACAGTTTCCTGTACAATCCACATGTCCAAGCTCTAGGAAATGGGCTGCTCCTGAGCCTTTGGAATGGGTCCTGTCCAGCTGTTAACAGAAATCAGTCTATGCATTCATTGGTGCAGTTTCTTGTGCTTGCATCCTATATCTAGCCATAGTATTTTTTTTAACTTAAATTCTGTTGTACTGAGAAACTCTTCCTGTGTAATTAGCATGGAATCTGGAGTCTGCATTTGATTATGTGTCACTATATAAGAGACTGGGGCTTATCCATGACTGATTATGACAAACACTGCTTTGTGAAGAAAAGAAACCCAACAAACTGTCAAGAAAACCCTGGTCAGAACCAGGGTTGAAAGACTCTTAGTTGTGGAAGGGTAGTAGGGGGAGAGGGAAGACCCACTATCCAGTAGCAGCAGCTATAGCTAATGATTTGTAGAGCAGAACCCCAGAGCTCCTCTCACTCTATGTGAGCCGGACTTGAATTCAAGCCACCCAAGTAATAGAAAATGGCTCTGTAGATTCTGAACTGGCTAAGGATCAGAATTCAGCATAATCTTTCATTGCAGTCTGGTAGAGAGACCTGGCTGTTAGAGCTGAGAGAAACCAAACTCAAGATTCAGAGATGCCTTTATGTATCTTGAAGTTCTTATACAAGCCCTGCGACTGAAGTGACAAAACTCTTCACTGTCTTAAATATCTTACTCCTCTAAAGTTATCTTTACTTTTCAGATTATGAAAACTAGACTAGGATGTAGAGCCTTAAAGCACTTTGTCACTCTCTTCCTGTTTTGCATATAGTGCCCACGGCTGTTCTCAGGAGTCAGCTGCCTGTGAGAAATACATGCAGTGTGATCAAATTTATACAGGAAATGAAAGCAGAAGTAAAATCAGAGGCTTTTAGTCCATTTTACCTCTAAGCATAGATACATCTTTTACCTGAACATCTGTAGGAAGTGACCAGAAACAAGTAACAAGGAGTAATGAAAAAATTTAGTTTAAAAGTGTAAGCAAACATTTGCACAAAATCATTTGCATTAGGCGTTTAGTTCTACTTGCATTATGGAGTTTCTGAAGATCATTGAAACAAGAGAGCCTTTAAAAGAGAACTACAAATATGTTGTTATTCGAGTTTGTATTGATTGTATCTATTTGTAAGTGAATGGTTATCTTTTTCTGATATGAATATTATTTAATGTTATAAGTAATTTAATATTGTGTTTCCAACTTGCTGACGTATCTTAGTTTACAGTGTACCTAGAAATAGCCTTATGGCTTTAAGAATATGACATTATTGATGCTACTGAAACCTGAGCAGAACACTGGATACAAGGAATTTAAGTCTTCTCATAACTTTGTAATACGAGATGGATGGGAGCCATACCAGAATAGGAGAATTTGAAATCAGACACCTGGATGTAATGTGAGAGATGATTAAATATATTTTACACATCTACAAGAAAGAAATCACAAGTTAAAAAAAAAAAGAAAAAAGAAAAAGAAAAGAAGCACAATTCTATATTGTTAAAATATGTTGCAAGCAAGAGTTAAGAGATATAACCAAATCACCATCCTCCAGGTATTAACAAGGCAGTGTTCCCATGCATTATGGCTTTATTCTTCATGTTAGGATTAACTGCCTGTTTCTGCTTAATGGTGTTTCTCAGATTTCAAGGTAGCAAATGTGAGAGGAAAAAAGAATTTTCATAGATAAAAAAACCCCCACTCCTTTCAGGGACAGTGCCTTCTGATTGACTAGAGCAGTACAAAGCAGAATTGAATGAACCACTTCATCAGTGTTTGCTTTGCCATTAGTCTGTTTGAAGTGCATTTACTTCCAGGTGTCACTAGATGTGCATCATCTTGTTCTCCTGTATTGTCTTTACAGGCTACCAGTTCTGTTTAAAATCTGGCAATGCATAGTGTAAAACATAAACAGTTGTTCTTCTATTGTGCATAGTTGACCTACCACAAGTTTTTGAAAAATCATTGAAAATTTTCATTCAGTTTCTACCAGAGTTGCTAATTATCATCTTTTTATTGTAGGTATTGCAACTTAAACAAAATTTAAAATCTTAATTTCTGAAACTGTCATTTGAGGAGGGAGAAAAAAACAGATTGGAAATTTTAGAAAACATGATTGAATGCAAAAAAACCTACACAAATAAAGAAAAAATCCAGAAAAAAAGGAGTGTGTATATAATATAAACGCAATATTTAATTATTCGTTTTAAAGAGTTGTAATTCAGAATCAGGTTCAGAACTCAGGAACTAGGCTTGTCTCAGAATATTTTCAATATTTTATTATGAAGATTTTTTAATATTCACTGTGGGAAATCCTTTGAATTAGGCAAATACTACATTTTTTTAAAATCTATCAATTAGCTACAATAATTAGCATATTTTCAATGCCTCAGTCAAAATCATGCTCAGCTCTTCTGTTATTCCATATCCTCAAAAGTTCTGACGTGAAGGATTGTTTGAAACCATGGATGTTGTGGCTCATTTTTGGAGGTATCTATGGCAGAAAGCAGAAATCCTCTTGACTAATTCATCATGATTTTTCATGCAGTGTGGGGGATCTCATTTTAAAAGTGATATCAGTATCCTGAAGCTGTAAACTGGGACTGTGATTCTTGACCTCTGGGTAACTCAAACAGAGTCTCCCGAGTGCCGTTGGCTCTGCCCACCCCCCCGCCCCGTGCTTTCACATTCCAGTGCAACAGGCAGGACAGGCCGTTATTTATTAGTTCTCACTTCCCCACCAGCTGCTCTAACAGCATGCAGCTGTGTTTTTGTTAGCAGAGGTAGCCCCTGGCTTTGCTCGTTTTTAGCGGTATGGAAGTCTGGTGGCCAGTCTGCAAGAGCAGCGCTGCGCTGTGAAGTCGCTTGCGTGAGCCCAGTTGCCATTAGATGTCAGGAGTTAAGTAATGGGAATTTCTGGAAAATTATGAGGTATTTATACTGCTATATGGATGTTTTCATGGCTCATGGCTAAGCTTCAATTGTCAGGGAAGCTGCAAAAAAGAGCTGAAATTCCCAGTCATCTTTTGGGGTTAGTTTATATCAAAAACTTCAAAACCGTATTAGATTAAATTACACACCTACTTCATTTTTAAACTATGCTTCAGACATCTGCCTTACTTTTACATTATGTAAGTAGTTAGTGGGCCTCAATTAAGGTGTAAAATTCTTTTCAAGAAGATAAAAACAGAGGAGTGGGGTCTTTAGGTCATTATTTAAAACTGCCCATCATTTGATTTGCAGCATGGAGCAAGCTATGAGTTCTTGGATACAACGATACCAAATTGCTCATACCAGCACCCAAACTGGAATGAACAGTTCCGTGAAGGGGTCACAAGTATCTACTAATTTTTCTCACCTGCTTGTTCTGCTAATTGTGTAGCTTCCTCATGCTCTGCTTCAGCACATGTACAGATATATCTATTAATCCAGTGAACGACTTAGTACACTGATCTGTATTTTGAGTCACTAACAGCAATTTGGAGGGAATATTTGACTCCCCATCTCCTTTACTTGTCTGAACCAAATCAACATCCCTCACAATGGTGTCAGCCATTTGAGCATAGAAAATTTAAGGAGGTGCTGAATTTTCAAGGATGACTTTCTATTTTTGAAAATACACGACTGGTCAGCTTGAGATGTTCTGCTTCTCAGACAGGTAAACTGATTCTAGCTCTCACCACACTGGACCTTTCTAGGTCTTTCCCTACATAATTAGTCACTACTGACTTAATCCAGTTCATACATCCCAGGAGATGTTTAGGAATTGAATTTGGTTGAACATTAACAAATACAGTATTATCCAACAGCCCCAGAATGCTGCCTCAGCTTTACTAGCTCTTTTCTAGCACTTTCCTTAATATAGACACATGTGTTTATATTTGAAGAGTATTGTGGTACCCACATCTGTTGACTGGATATGGTAATTTGGGACTCAATGTATTTGTCTTTTTTCTCTGTGGGGTCTGTTAAGGTTTGTGGGAGAGGACAATGGATCTGTCTCTGAGAGCTTAACAGGTTTCCAAATATAATAAGAATATCAGAATTTTAAATCAGTCAAAATTAATCTAATTTTTGCTCTTTTCTTAGCCAGATGATTGCCAATATTTTTTGTTGTTGTTGAAATTTCTGCCTTATATCAATACTGATCTTTATTTTTCTCCTGGTATTTCTCTTCAGATAGTGATTTTTAAAGTTGCAGGTTTACTCAGGACAGAAAGAGAAAGTTATTGGGAGATTTTGAATGATAGCAGAGAAGTAATAAAGATAAAAGGCTTCTTGTCATATGCTTTGAAACCCATTGGGAATCATATGAGAAGCATTTCAGTGAGTGGAACCTACAGGCAAGGCTGGTGCCAGACAAAGCACTGAAAAGAGATATGTACTTCTTTAAAGGGTTCTTCTATTTTGTAAGTTGAATAATGAAAAGAGTACAGTTCATTTAAGCCCTAGACCTACAGTAATCCACACAATTGGCAACCAGCCAATTATCAGAAAACATGTCTGTTACATATACATTAAAAGTAGAATAAAATTAGTTGGATGTAGAAAGAACATTTCTCTCTGTCATTGTTTTGGAGCTGCTGGTTGTGGGCCTTCAAGGCCACTTTCTCATGAGATTCACAGTTGAGATCCTGGCAGGGGGGGCTTGGTGCAGCTCCTGCCCCTCACCAGTGTTATCAGTTGCCCCCATGCAGCACTCCCATGAAGAACATGGTGCTCTGGCTCCTGGTGCAGCTCCTCCTCACTCATGCAGCTTAAGAGTCCTGCCTGTGCTTTGTAGTGCTGTGACACTGGATCCATGTGGAGGCCAGTGAGGCTGAGCACTGCTGCTGGAGACTGCCTGCCCCCAGCACCTGGAGTAGAGCTTGTGGTGCCAGGCACTGAGGGGCTTTAAAGAGCGTCATGAGAAGAGTCAGGTACACAGAGCAGGGCTCCACAGATGGCCAGCTGAGGAGGGGGCAGGAAGACCTGCTTCTGTTGATTGTTATTGAGAATTTGTGATCCTGAGATGATTATAGGAATAATATTTAATAATAAATAAATTAGGCTAACAATACAGAAGGCTGTCTAAAGGAAGATTTTATTTCTATGACAGGGCATAATTTTATCTAATTTTATCTAATCTTCAGTAAATCACTGTACCGAGCCATTCCCTCTTCCACAGTTGTGCTTTTGCCTCTAGTTTGGGATGGTTCTTTGATAGGTATTAAAAAGCAGACCAGAGACTACAGTCCATCTATGAAACAATGCTTTTTGGAAATTGCAGTATTAGACATAGATCAAAATGCTGTAGTTCTCTTATGTTAAAAATATTTTATTTTATTTTATTTTACATGAACACACGACTGGATGTTTTTGTGCATATTTAATGCTTTAGTACAGAAAGCAGTTCAAATCTAGGAAAATCTGAAAAGGTCAGACTGATATCTACATATACAGATTAAGGTTTTTTTGCAGGGACTCTCAACACTAGTGAGCATAGTGGTAAGATAAGTGATCATTATCTAAGATAATGAAGGGTGGTTGTCCATCAGAAGATGAAAAAACTTATCTTTTAATTGAGCTACAGAAAAGCCCTTGTTATTGAGACTGGAGGATATGGACAAGCGTGGACAAACAGATGATGAAGGGCACAGAATGGAATTCAAGGTTCGTGGCTGCCCAGGCTAGAGGTGCAGAGTTAAATGATGGCAGTGATGAATGCACATATCACACACTAGCACGAGGGTAAATAAACATTGCATAATCACCCAAATAAATCTGAATACATGATCAATGTTTCCTTGAGTGTTGGGTGGATTTTCCCAATGCAGTACATGGAATACATCTTACTGTATAAACTTTAGGAAAGTGCTCTTGCTGTTCCTTTGTGTTTGAGAATAACAATGGCAACAGTTTTAAAAGTATCTCAGTGGCAGTGAAAATAAGAGAAACATCAATGTATCATGAGTTAGTTTTGTAGATTAACATGAGGTAGCTCTTGCCCATTGCATTCTAACAAAAACACAATTTGTCTCTCTTTAGTGTCATGAATAATCCTGAGCAATTGTGTTGGGCATTTAAATACATGCCTAACTCTAGAAGGACTCAAATCTTTTGTCAAAATGAAGCTCTGAATCCAGAGTTGCTCAAGTACCTCTGTAATGAAAACACAGTGGCTTCATTTGGAGAGAATTTTTAAGAAGCACTGAAGCAATAGCCAACATACTTCTCTGCCGAATTCACATTGATTTTGCTTTAAAAGGTTTGCATCCTCTATGATGCTAGGACAGAACAAGGAGAAAGGATCCTATTGACTGTTTTAACTTGAACCATGACAGCAGGTGTTGCAGAAGAAATAAAAGCAGGATTAAGATACCAACATTGATCCAGACCCTTCTTACTGGACAAAACCAGTCAGAAATGTTCTCCTATTAATGAGCAGTGTGGGTAACTTCTGCATAAGTATCAAGCTGTCCCCTCACTCTCCTTCCATGCTGTTATTTTCTATTCATGTTCATGCTTGATATGCTCCCTGTACAGCTTAGCTCTTTTCTAGACTTTGCCTGCCTTCTGAACAAGGGGAATTTTTGTAGCCTAGTCAGGACTAGTTTATGTAATTACATGACTGCAGTAAGTCTGGAGTATAACTCTAAACACTTCTCATGATTTTTAGTTTACCTTCTGAAATTCTGGATGGCAAGTGAATTCCCAGGTTAAATTTCTTTCTACAACACTACCTGTGCTGCATCTGTATCATTATACCATTATGGCATCTCAAAAATACAGATAATCCCTCTACTCAGTGTGACGGTCTGTAAAAAAGATGCTGACCTCCAAGCCAACATAAATAGATCATTTATGGAAATAAATAAATTAGTGTTGGAGCCAGACTTGTCCCAAATTCTTCTGTGAGTGCAGACTTGGACATAATTGAGAGATCAAGAGTCATAAGGTTAATGAGGTCATGCTGCCAGGGCCTGGTCTGGGTTTAGTATAACATGAAAGACTCAACTCTGATCCTGACTGGCACGTTCACTTAGCAGCAATACCACCCCAGCACCAATCTGTTCAGAAACCTGAAACCATCTTCCGTCAGCCGTCTTCTTGCTGCACGACACCATCAGAAGACATATGTGCCTCCGCACGTGAAACCACTTAGACCATCTCCCTCCATGCTTTTTATAAACAAGTTTGTTAACAAGCAAGAGTGACTAATATATCTTCTTTTTTAAGCATGGATGGACTAAAAAAGGTATCTAAAAGATTTGTAGCAAGTAGTATTTGGTAACTCCTATTAACTATCCAGGAAGTTGTTGATGAGCATTATGTGAATTATATAATATGCTATATTTTACATTTTACATTGCACATTAGAAAGAGCTGTTACAATCAATAGCTCTTATTTTAAAAATGGCAGTGATGTGTTTCCTGCTGCTGAATGCTTTATGAGAGCTGACCAGTATCAATTATAGACAGCTATCAATATACTATTGATGTTCTCAGGATAGTGTGTGATAACAAACCCCAGATTAAAACAAAAGAAAACAAACTAACCAACCCCCCCCCAAAAAAAAAAGAAAAAACAACCCCAAACCCTAAGTATAATGCCTTGTTACAAAACATCTTCTACCCTGCGCACTGAACGAGGAGAGACTTCTGTAGAAGATGGACAAAGTTCTCGGGTTGAGACAGGCACCTGGGGCAGAAGGGGAGCAGAGCTGCAGAACCACAGCTTTTTTTCCTTTTGTAAATTAGTTCTCCTAATACTGTGCTTCAACAAAATCAAGTTTTTGTATGCCAAAAGGCTTTTTACAGCTTACTTGAAAATTTTCTATGGAGCATCTTATCTATAGGAATATAAAATTACAGAAAAAAACCAAATGTTTCTTGAAAACAATTCAGTTTCAACAAAATTCTGACAGAACATCAAGAATTTTCAAAGCTGCATCTTTTGCTGCCATATAAAAAAAAAAGACCTTACCCTTCACCTGCTCCCTCTGAAGCCTGAAAATTTTTCAAGGAAAAACTGAAAAGTCCATAAAAAGTTCAAAAAGTTTCCATTTCAGAACTTGAAAATGGAATGTGTTAAATTTAAATTTTGAGTGTTTTATTTCATAATTTACTGTATGTATTATTAAATGTAAACCTTAATTCTGCAAGGAAGGAAAATAAAACTAGTTTTGGGGGTTTTTTTAGTAAAGTATTTCTGCTTCCTCCATTGATTTTTCATTTTGAGAGAAAGAATGAGACTTTATTCTTTGCTACATATAAAAAAGAAAATTACTTATTTTCTCCCTGTATCTCCCAATGTCTCACACGTGTACTTTGTGAGCACTGCCAGCTGCTGAACTAAGCTACTGCTGACATTGTCAGATCTCCTATCCTCCCTTTGGCTGTCATTGCCACCCATACCAGGCTTTGTCTTCCCAAAATAAAACTGATGAGAATTGTAACACCTTCAGTCAGCAGTTCTCAGACCCTCTGAGACCTCAGCAGTTCTGTAGTCTCCCAGAAATTCTGGAAATAACCTATTTACATGTTTCTATAATGACATGTAGTGGAACTTCATTTCCACACACATCTCTGGCTTTTTTTCATCTTGACTTGAGCTAATAGAACTCTGTGAACTCAAATATTTGTTACACTGAAATTAGGCTGCTCAGCAATTCTATGGACTAAGATTGCTTTTAACTTTTTGCTCTCTCACTGGCTGCACAGGGCAGTTTTTCATCAAACCCAAATAAGTCGTAGAGTAATTTAAACTTAATAATGCAGTGTGTACTATTAATGTTGTAATAGTTAATTTAGATTTTACAAAGTGCTCTGGTCATGCTTTATCTTGATTTTTGTTTTATTGCACCTCACTGGCACAATCTTTGTTTGCTGGTATTTCCATTTGATACAGTATTTCTCTGTGTTGTTCTGCAACATTCCTTTGAATAAAGCTGATAGCCTAAAACATTTATAAACAGAATCAGCATCAAAGATGAAGGGATTTTACTTTTGTTTTATTTAAATGGATCCTCAGGCTTAAAATTTCCAATCAAATATTTTAAACTGGATGGCAAATGTTAATCATTAATACATTTATTGACTGCATTTTATTATAAAAAGAAACTTTTCTAAAGTCTTCCATGTGCAAAAAAAAAAATAAAAAATAAAAACAAAATTAAAGGAACCACTGTGTGTGATGTGATATGCTGAAAGACTATCTAAATGGCATCTTGACCCAAACCTTGTGACTCTGTTCCATGATCCTTTAACTAAGTGAAAATCATGAAAAACTGCTGCCAGATTTGATTAAAATAAGCAGCACATCATTCAGAGAGAACTTTCCTGGAGCTGTTGCTAATGCATCATTGCATGGCCAACACTGAAGAAATGCCACCTAGAAGTGCTATGGGGTGTCAAACCTCCCATTCCTCAGCAATCACAAAGAAAACACTAAGATCGTTACAAGTTTCACTGATTGAAGGTAACACTTTGGATCAGTCACAGCACAGATTCAAGTCATGACTAGGAATGGAAATAATTTTGGAGTCAGTGATGGATGGTCCCCTGTTGGTAATAGATGCTGGGCAGGAACTGGTCCTCAGTTCTTAGACCTCTCTACAGACCACAGAAAAACAGTAAGGCTTTGAGAAGTGTACTAAAATCTGATAGATTCTTCTTGGGGGTCCCCAAAAGGTTAAGAAAGGAATGTCTGCCACTAGACCTTGTCTTCTTCCTACTGCCATATTGAGTAATTCTCTTTTTTCCTTCATGATTCTATCAAAACTCATAGGAAGTTGCGAGGGAAATAGGTGGATGCTGTGCCTGGATGTCAGTGGCTGTAGGCTGTGAAAGCCATGGCTGCTATCAGCTGTCATGTTATCATTCCCTCTCCTTCCGTAGCTGTTTCTCACCATTTACTGGTGAAGGCAATATGCAAAGGCTCTTGTAACAGTACAAGTCTCCTTTCTCAGCCTTAATGAAACAATCTTGTCTTCCACGCTGATGGATACAAAATTGTCCTCAGTTAAGCATATATAGTCATTTAGGGGCCAAATGACATTAATAAGTATAAAGGAGAGCATATACTGGGAGATTTAGCGAGCACAGAGCACTGCTGCACAGCTTACCAACACAGCTTTACAAGCACTTCTTTGCTTTTCTCCCCAGTAGCTTTCCACAGAAAAGAAGTCAGATGGGAGACCTTGTTCTTACCTTGGAAAGAGTAAAATGTTGATTGGAGGGTTTTTTTAATGATTGCATAAATCCCTGGGCTGAAGATTATCACTGATAAAAATAATTTCCCTGGTACAAGAAAACTTTATAGTAATAACAATGTCTACATGTGTAGAAGGCAGAGGTTTTTCCTGGGGCTGTTCTGTGAAGTAACCTTGCTCAAGGGTGAGGGTAAGCCCTGTCACTTCCTCCACAAATGACTGTTCATGTATTGCTGTTCTATAGACAGCACCTGCTTACCTAAACTGCTTCTCTAAGCAACTCAGAGCAGCCTTTAAAGTCTAAAAGTCACAGGTCAAGGAAGCATGATCAGTTTGGCAGAGCAGTCCCAGGCAATATTTATTTGCAACTGTGGCCAGAACTTGGCCAACAAGCAATCACTCGGTGCTTCTTTCTGGAAAATGCATTGATGGTTGTTTTGCTGGAGTCGGAGGATGGCTTCAGATCATGTAGTGATCCTGAAACTGGACCCTGGGCAGAAGCAGGCACGGATTTGCTACCTTAGTGGTAGTTGCTGCTCTCCCACTGTCAGTGACCAAAGCCCGTGGATGGAACATGGTGCTGTTTCCTTTCTCTCAGTGGCACATAATTCATCATTGAGAACATCAGCTGCAGCCTTTCTAGTCCTAGCACCCTGAAATCATATTAAAGCTAGAGAATTGAAGATTGAAGGAGTTTCTCATCAACAGCAAGTTCAAATCCTAGGTGGTATTACCTGAATAGCTTCTCAGCCACAGACTGATCTTCAGAACTGCTCTTTTTATTTCTTGTAAAGACTCTTTTATCTATTACCTTCATTTCCCCCCACAACTAGGACTCTTATCTGTCTTTTTAAGGATCAGATTTGATCTCCATCTTCCAATTTGTACAGAAGGAGGGCATGTGCAGAAACAGGAACTTTCCTTGAAAGAAGCTTCACACTATAATCAGTGAGGATCTTGCACCTTGTGCAGCACTCATTTCTTCCCACTGGCTTCTGCTAAACATGATCAAAAACAACATGACAGTAAAGTGTCACAGCCATAGACTATTGCATAGGAGGTATTACCTGCCCCCTTTCTAGCATTGGTAACACGGGACTATTCTTGTGAAAATACATAGAGCTACTTGTTCCTTGCTGTGGCAGTTTTCATTCTGCTTTCATGCATTTGATCATCTGGCAGTGGCTAGCAGTTGCAGAGGAGCTATTTCATCAGAAATCTGACAATTGATGTTGTCAGGCCCCAGCCAGGCTACTGGAGGATGCCCTATGGATAGGGAGAGACTGCCATGGCCTAGGGTTACAGTGTCATCTAGTTTGTGTTACATACGTTCGCAGTTCCCTGAGGAAAGGGGCAGTAAATATGTCAGATCGCTCTAAAATCAGTCTTATGTGAAATGAGGTTAGAAAATAAGTTTAATTTACAAAAGGTAGAGAGAAGCTTCTAAATCAATCTAGAGACAAAAAGACTGGAAACAAAATAAATGGATCAATAAATACCTGATACTTCATTGCAATGTCAGTTGTTTTATTTTAGTCATTTAGTGCAGCTGAGCACTGAGGCACATGGACACAAATCATTTTGAATGCCACAGCTGTCTGATTCTTAAACAAATTTCATTCTCTCACTGTTGTCTTTCCAGGTAATTATCAGTGGTATATGGAGGACATGAAGGTGTAATACCACTGCTCTGTGGAAATATTCTTTTGGTGTGGTTCTGCTAAGCAGGAATGTCTGGTGATTTATTCAATATAAAGAATGTGCAGAAAGAACCTGCTTCAATCATTTGAACAGGAGGCAGAACAGGGTTCTGCTTACTTTCTTCTGAGATTTTTCACTTTTGGGAAGTACAGAAAAATTTCTGAAAGCTGTTAATCAGCTAGCATTCTGTGACTTCCCAGAAACATTTCAGCTAGCAAACTATGCCAATCTACTGACACTGTAGGGGAATATTAATAAATTTGGGGGTTATATTTAATAGAAATGAAAACCTGAAAACACCACACTGCAAACAGTGCCACTTAGTGCAAATACTGCTGCTAAGCTTTTCATCTGACTTGGAAGTGCTCTGCAGTGGCTTCGTGGCAATATTGCCTGTCAGGTGCTCTGCAATCTGGTCGAGTGCCAGAGCTTGTCCTGGCAGGTTGGAGCAGTAGGGCATGACTTGCCTTCACTGCTTCATCATACACAGGGCTCTGTGCAGTGCAAGAGGGTTGTGTAGGAGGCCACGCTGAATTGCGAGGTGGGACCCTAAAAGTCCTCACTGTGTTCTCTGATCATTAGCTTAGTGTCCCACAAGTGGCTCCCCAGGCTACCTCATCCCTGCACGTAGATTTAGGGGTTTTTTAACAAAAGGCACCAGTGGGCATTTCTGCAGATGGCTAGTATGAAGTGGTCTGCCTTTTTTGTCTCTTAAAAGCAGCCAAAATGATTTTTGGCAAATGTTGCTAACTGCAGCAAACAAGTCAACTGGATGATAAAAACAAAAGCGGCAACTACCAGCTTTAGCTTTTGATTTCCTCTAGAACTTAGAAAGATGAAATATTTTATCTTTGAGTTTATTGATGTATGACTGCTTGCTCATTTTTGTTTTTCCTTCTCTCTGCATATCCTTTTAACTAACTTTCAGGAATAATTTTCTATTCCTCATTATTTTCTTTCCTAGACATGCAGTGGTGCAGTTTAATGCCCTCAGCTGTTGCCAGGGAAACTGAATTTTGAACCCAATTTGTCAAGCAAATGAAGGAGCAATTATTTTTGAAGTATTTCTATAAACTTGGATCAAAGATAACCACATATTTTCTTTTAAGGTAGTGTTGGTAGCACTATTTTGTAATATTACTCAGCACTTCCAGTGACAACTCCCTGTATTGTAACTCCTGCTGTTCAGCATGTTTGGTGCGTCATTTTGGAAGTCCCAGCAAGCCTGACCCAGCTGTTTCCATGCAGAGAGTGCAAAAAATGTTTCAGACATATTCAACTAATTCTTGCAGCTGTCTCCTCTGCTTGTAGGGCTGTCACTGTAGTACAGCAAGGTGAAATTTTTCAGAGAAAGAACACTGGGGTGGTAGGGGCTTGCGGGGTGGGGAAGGACATTTTTCTCTCCTGGAGTTTGGGTGTGTATGTGGGCTACCACCTTTCCCAAGTGAAGCTGCAGCTACCCCTGTAGGCAGTTTCTTCCCTTCTACTGCTTATTGGAAGGGAGTCTGAGCAGGCATCAGGCTCCGCTGGAGCCTGGCTACAGATGCGTCCTGGGAGACATATTGTGTGGGCAGGTCTGAGTCCTCTCCTTCATCCTCGGATGCCTGTGTGAGCACACAGCTTCTCTCTGCTTAGTGTGGTGACAGGCCATGTTATTCAGGGAAGCTCAAATGCGGTAGATGCAGGAGGGGTAATGAGGGGTGGGTATGTTAAGCTGCCACTGAGGTCAGCTGCACCCCGTGTGATATCTTGGGGTTGTTCCCAAGACTCTTCTGGAATGTGCAACTCCCCCTGAGGTCACTAACTATTTTCAATTGCTGGCCGAGTGCCTGCACTTTGCCATTCTGACTGCAAAAGGTTGTCCAGAAGTAGCAGGTTGTTTACAGTTTGTAATGTTGCTATCTATAGAGCCTTCCTCTCCTCTAACATTAAAAAGAAAATTTAAATAAATATTACCTTACACTTCATATAGCTATCACAGGAAACAGGTCCTAACACACCGAGACAGACCTTTAAACAAAAGTGGTGTGTGCTGTTTTCTCAAGAACCTTCTTTCTCTTACTTTATGTCACTTATGTTATCTTCATGAGGAATTATTTTGCACCAACACACTGTCAATGAAAATCATTATGCACTCAGAAATTCATTCAATGAGTGGAGTCACTAAACTGTACTATCAGCTCAGTTAGTTAGAGCACAGTGCTAGTAACACCAAGGTTGAAGGTTTGATCCTTGTATGGGCCATTCACTGAAGAGCTGGACATGATGATTTTAGGGGGTCCCTTCCAACTTAGACTATTCTGTATAGGTATTGGATTTTTATTATTTGGTAAAGAAAAATATTTCTGTAAATCTGAAAATATGCATGCATAGAGTGTCAATAACATGGGTTGGTGTAAAGCAGCATTTTCCCAGTGCAACCAAACAACTTGTGGGACAGTTTTCACTGTGCCCTGACTAGAGGATACACACAAAGCCTGACTGGCTCACCAGTGTCCTAGGAAGTCTAAAGAGAAGTGATGCAACACAACTTTCACACTAGTCCTACTGAGACTTCTTGAAGAGCTGCTGGAAGATCTTATTATACCTACCCTCTCCTAACACAGAAAATTCACATGAAAATGTCGGATCAAAATATTTTTTAAAAACCCAACATTTGTTTAAAATCATTTGTAAAAAACGTTATTTTTAAAACCTGAGATTTTTGTTACTGAAATGGTTTTGTTGTTCGTTTGTTTTCTTCATCTTTTTCTCAAGATGTAACTCTAACCCTTCACATGTGCGTAAAGTAACATATTTCAAGTGGCAGAGGTCCAACTTAATGGTAAATTTCCCGGTTTTGTTTACGGTTGGTATACTGTTGTATTGCTAAACTTCTGTGCAGAAGAAAGAAAGGGAAAAAACCAACAACAAAAAAGGAGAGCAAATAAAAGCTCATTAAGGATTGTAGCTTGGACTGCATCAAAAGAGGCACAAGCAGCAGGTCAACGGAGGTGATTCTCTCCCTCTACTCCATTCTTGTGAAGCCCCACCTGAAGTGCTGTGTCCAGGTCTGGGGTCCATAGCACGAGAAAGACATTGACCTATCAGAACAAGTCCAGAAGAGGGCCATGAAGATGGTGTGAAGGCTGGAGCATGTCTCCTATGAAGACAGGCCAAGAGAGCTGCTCAACCTGGAGAAGACAAGGCTCCAGGGAGACCTTACAGCACCTTTCAGTGCCTAAAGGGTGCCTGTGATAGGATAAGGGGAAATGGCCATCAGCTGAAAGAGAAGAGTTTTAGATTGGATATTAGGAAGAAATTCTTTACTGTAAGGGTGGTGAAGGAACTGACACAAGTTGTCCAGAGAGGCTGTGGAACCCCCATCCCCAGAGGTGTTCAAGACAGGGCTGGATGGGGCTCTGAGCAACCTGGTCTAGAAGAAGGTTCCCTGCCCATGGCAGGAGAGTTGAAACAAGATGATCTTTAAGGTCCCTTCCAATCCAGGCCATTCTGTGATTCTATCAAAGGGCCTGATGCATTTAATTTGGAATAAACTTTGTGGAAATAAGTCTGATACCCTGCTAATATTCCACAGCTGACAGTGGATAACATCACTGCTCCATGGTGCTGAGGCTCCCAGGGAATCTTTCAACTGTTTGGAATAAAAGGGATCCATTTTGTACTTGTTTTCTGTTGGTTTTATCTGGAAAGTTTGCCTGTATAAAGCATCATGTTTGGGATGGCTGGATTGTATGTATTTTCTCGAAAATAATGGATTTTTTTTGTTTCTTCTCAATTATAGACCATATCTATTTGGCCATTTATAGTAACTGGTAGTCAAATACTACAAAAAAGAAGTTTGTAGTATCAGAAGTCTTTCTGCTTCCCTTGTGAGAATTAATTTTGGAGTAGCCTCAGTGTTGATTTCGTTCTGAAGTGCTCTTTACTTATAACATTTGCAGGAGTGAGGGCTGAGGTGTAGGACCCATGCAGGGGGCTGATGATGGGCAGTTAATCTACAAGTGGTATAACTGATAAGTCTCTCTAGCCAGACTTCTCAGGGTTAATTTGGGAAGATAGGTATATAAATAAAGACTTTGATATACAAACAAGCTGCCAAAGGACAAGTCACCATGGTAGCTTCTCTGTGGTAACTATCTTGTGGTTTTCAGCTACCAGGCACTCTTCAAGAGAGGAAAAATGCATTAATTTGAACTTTCATTGAGAAGTAAGTAACTTTCTGTTAATCACCTCACATTTGCCATGAGGTACAGAGGCGTGAATTGACGGGGAGGTAAAGAGGAGAGTTGCAGCAGGTTCGGCGTTGAGAGGAGCAGCCGCCGCCACGTTCCCAGGTGGAACCCTCAGCGAGACAGAGCCTCGTCTCGAGTTAACAGCATGCTCCAGGCAGTCCCCAGACCCACAGCACTCAGGGGCTCTGCCAAACCCCTGCAGCTTCCCGGGAAGTTCCCCAGCGCCGAGATGGGCTGTGGGTCAAGCCCGTGCGCCGGGAAGGGGAGAGGGTGCCCGGCTCCATCTCCGACAGCCGCAGCCCCACGGCATGCCGGAATCAGCCAGAGGGAAGGGATAGGTAGTTCTTTTAGGTTCACCATCCAGACAAAAAGTCGTGGAGTTGTTTGTTTCTTTGGTTTTTTTTCTCTTTCTTTATTTGTCTGTTTTTTTAAAATTAATAACAAGTCGTTCTTTCCATCATTGAATAGGTTTTGCCGCTCCGGCCTCCTGGGGTCTGTGCACGACCGACTCATTCCCAAGCTCCTGCTGACACCTGCTGGCCTCCCGCTGGCGGGAAGCTCAGGGTGTTGGGAAAGAGGGCCAACTCTTGTTTTCTTGCTGCTGCTGCCTTCTAGTTTCTGAGCTATTAAACCTTTGGAAGAGATTGATATATTTAGAACAAATATTTTTTGGACTAAGCCTGCATTACTCCATGAGTATGGCATAAGACAACAGGATATCTCTCTTCAGCACCTGGGAGGACTGTAAATATGAACTTTAGTTGCTTCAACATTTCTGCTTGGTTCTTCTTAAAGTGGGACAGGCCATGCTGGTGATGATGGAGCAGAGATTCACACACTCAACACCATTTGGGCCTGGCTCACCACTGAGCAAAGCATCCCATAATCTACCCAAGGAGGCAAGAGCTTTGGCAAAGTAGAATGTAAATTGACTCAGCATTTGTTTCAAAATGAAACAATTAGCAGTGCTGGCAATTTGGCATCTTTTAAAGAAATCACAAGCCATTACTTGTTAGATCTACTTTAGAGTTTCTGACTTTCCAGAGGCGCTCTGTGCAATGTTGTGGTCAGCCATTAGGCTGGAGAAAATGTAGTATTTATTTTCTAGAAAGCCTGAGTTATACAAAGACCTATTTTATGTTGCCTTGTCTGAAATACATTCACATATTTAGTGTGCTAAAACAAATGCAAAATGCAAAAACTTTACCCTTCTCTAAGTGACAGTGGAACTAGAGTAGTAGGAGACATGGTCTAAAGGTTTGAGCACATGTATTTATTTGCATGTGAGTATCCTGTAATCTGAACTGAAAGAAGTGTTTCTTTCTGTCTTTTTTTTTCTTTCCTTTTATGTGACAATTCCTAACCCCCAAAACTGTGACATGCAGTACTGTTGTGGTTTAGCCCCATCTACAAACAGCATACCACACCCCCACCAGTGGGATCAGGAAGAGAATCAGAAGGGTAAAAGCTAGAAAACTTGTGGGTTGAGATAAAGACACTTTAATAGAGAGAGCAAAAGCCACACACACAAGCAAAGCAAAACCAGGCATTTATTCACTCCTTCCCATGGACAGGCAGGTGTTCAGACATCTCCAGGAGAGCAGGGCCCCATCACGCTTAATGGTTACTTGCAAAGACAAATGTCATCACTCCAGAAACCCTTCCCTTCCTCCTTTTTGCCCCTACTTTATCTACTGAGCATGATGTCTTATGGTATGGAATATTTCTTTGGTTAGTTTAGGTCAGCTATTCTGGCTGTGTCTTGTTCCAATTTCCCATGCACTCCCAACTTCTTTGCCAGCATAACAGGATAAAAAGTAGAAAAGTCCTTGGCTCTGTGTAAGCCCTGCTCAGCAATAACAAAAATACCTTTATAGTATCTATCCCCTCTGTGTTGAACACCAATCCAAAACACAGCCCCATACTAGCCACTGTGAAGAAAATGAACTCTATCCCAGCTAAAATAAGCACAAATACAAATCAATTACTGCTACTTTCTGGAATTAGTCAAATGGAGTATTCAGTGAAACACTGCCACTCCTCACAAACCATGCTGCACCATGTGAGATACTGGTTTTGGAGTGAATAATGACTAGAGTCTCAGGGCTGGTCCCTACTTTGGTTTATTACTGTGTTACACTAGCACATTCAGTGTCCATATGAAAGGACAGCTTTCACTGAGGAATAGCTGAGCAGAAGGAAAGAAGATCTGCCATCTTGTGTGGGGAACTGAGACTGCACTAAATGAGGCTAAAACTATAACACAAAAATTTAGTGTACCTTTAGGGAATTCATTAAGTAAAGATTATTTCCTTGGTAGTGATTCCTTACATATTTTCTTTCTATTTGTTTTTAAACAATGCAGATGAATCACTTTATTCGTAACCTAGAAGTCTGGATAAAAAGAAGGGAGAGTGCATTATTTTTTCCCAGAGAGAAGACATTGCATTTCAAACAAAAGTAATACCTTAGTGAGGACACAGAGCATGTCTTCATGTTGGAAAGACAGGCTTTCTGTCCAAGATACTGTTATGAGAAATTCCCCTTTGGTATTTGGGAGTAAGCCCACAGGTGTTATCATGCCTTCAGTGAAGCCCAGAATCCACCCAGAGGTGACAAACCTGCAACTGCTAACTAGGAGACAGACTGAAAGATCCTGTCCTCACCTACTTCTGCTTGACAAGAACTCAAAGGATACTGAAAGGTTGAGATGTTCAGTCAAGCTTACCTCCCTCTGAATGTATTCACCAATATTAGTTCTGTTCGCTACTACAAAGTTCCTATTAAGAACTAGACTGTGAAGGTCTCCTGGAGAAGGGTTTATCTTATTTGTGCTATATCCCATCAGCAATAGAACTAACAGAAACAGTGGGCTGTGAGCTACAGAAAAGTAAAAAATAAACTACAATACCTAATTCCTCTGGGCAGCCTATACAGGGGATCCTAAGAGAGCAGGTCAGCTTCATAGTGACAACCATACAGAAAGTCTACATGATCCAGTCAGTGCTGATTTTTGAAGAACTGTGTTGACAAGAGTCATCTCTGTGGTTTACTGCTAAGGAGACTGAGAGAGAAGTCTTACTTCAATCACTGGTTAAATCCAAACTTAACAAACTGGGCTTTTAAATCAGCTACCTATAGTAAAATATTGTGGGGTTTTTTTCCCTTTTTTTAATTTGAAGTTTTAACACAAAAGTTATGGTGATCTTAGTCTGTGTTTAACTGTCTGTGTCAAGTTAACACTTTATGCTGATGCCACTAAATAAACAGTATGATCCCTTATTCTTAGGCTTGTGGTAACAATTCAAACTGCCTGCTGTTAAAGTGGTCCTGAGACAGAAACCCAGCCTTACACTAAATAGCTGGGGATGTACTAGAATTTACTCAGTCATCTCACAAGGAGTCCTTTGAGTATTTCTCCAAAGATCACTAAGAAAGACCAGAGAGGAGCCACTGACACGGTTTGTCTGGTCCTACTTTCATCAGTGACAGTTTGTCTTTTTTGTCCTTCCTTTCTAGTAATTCATAAGCAGAAGATCTTACAAGCTCTAACTTCCTAGCCCTGCCTTTTGCTGTAATCCTCTTGACATCCAGCACTGTTTCACTACAAGCAGATAACTATCTTCAGCAAACCCCATGTGTATTAGTAAGAACAGTAGACATCATCTACATCTACCCTGTAAAACATGATCTACTATAATTAGTTGTTACAAGGAAACTGTTTTCCTAGGTAAACAACAGTTCATTGGAAAAGGACTCAAGCTTTGTGTCTTACAAAGGCAATACACAAGATTGGATAAAATCTATTCATTCTTTCTATTCAGAGCTTTCAGGCATTCAAGCCATGTTACAGACACGGGTGCCTCAAGATATCCCTTCACATCCCATCCGTACCTGATGAAATGGTACTGACACAGCCTCTGTTAGAGATAATTGCCCATTTGCATTGTAGGTCCTATTTAGATTATAATATTTACTAACATGCAGCCATTTTGTGATTGCCTAACAGTGTCTCACTGCATGTCATTTTACACTATGAGATTGTGCCTGAAATTCTTGCTAGTAGTTTTATACATGGGCATGCACCTGGAATTTCCTCCTATTCCCAGCATGGTTCTTTATGTCCATCTATTGCCAGTGATCACCAGTTCATCTTGCATGCTATTTTGATCTCCCTCTGTTGTTACTTTCCAGCAACATGTCATCAAAAAGCCTTACAGGCGTGTTACTTTTTGTGACAAAATCTTTAATAGAACTCCTCCCCAAACTAAACTGGAAGGGCTGCACTGTAGCTCATTTTTCTCCTCCTAGAGTAGTACTTCACCTTTCAACACTACCCACAGCTCTTTTAAGCCTTCTATAATACTTTTATTGCTTCAGTTTTTCATTGTGAATCTATTAATAATATCTCATGCAATAGGCTATCACATTCACCTAAATTCAGATAGATCAGATTGTCAAGAAAATCAGCAGAGACAGACACAGGCTCAGTTTGGCATAGTCTGTCCTCACCAAACTGATACACATTAACCCTTCTAACAGGCACCTCTATTTCTTTTAATATACAGCTTATCAAATGTTTTATTTGGGTAAGCAAACACATTCAGACACAAATGTGGGGGGAGGGAAATGAGATCTGTAGTTTCATGGACTGTTTTTTTCCTTTGTAAACATGCATAATGGTCTTGCTCTTCTTTACCAGAATTTGAAAAATATATATAAGAATCTCTGCTAGAATGTTCCCATTCCCTCGGTGTTATATGACTAAAGCTCATGTCTCAGTTTTCTAATTTGAACATTAAGACTATATTACTCTGAGTGTGGTCATTAAAGAAGCATTTCAGGCTGGAGCTAACAGTAGTATTGACTGTGTCATTAGGAAATTTTCATTACTGTCTCAGCCTGACCTGTTCTTGAAACCACAGAAAAACAGCACAGAGGCAAGCACAAATCTGAACTACATCTCTGCATTATCCCATTTGCCAGAATACTAATGCTTATATGCATGAATCAAGGAGCACTCTAATTGCAATCCTAACCACATACCAGAAACATGCATGCATTTAAATGTGTAATCAAGTTCTAGCTATTTAAATTCAGTTCTAGAAGCATATGTAGCCACACTGTCTTAATTTATGGAATGCCATTAACCAGTTAAGATAACTTCACTTACATGTCTCAAAGAGAATAAAGGAAATTTACTTTGACTCACCTAAACGTTTGTGTCTTTTTGTGAAGTTCCCTCCATGGATCAGAGAAGTTTAGATGGTAGAAACAACTTACAGTTATAAACTCTATCCTGAACCTCTTTCAGTTGCTGTAATCTGTGACAAGTTTTCAATGCCTTTGTTTTCATATTACATTCTACTTTTACCACTGTTGAAAGTCACCCAAGTTCCTGATCATAGTGGAATGACAGCTGATGGAGTTCATTTCCAGAGATCCCCATGCAACATCAGTTTACACCGTATGTATAAAAGCATAAATAGAGCAAATAGTAATGCAAAGAGGTTTCATCTTTGCATCTGATCTCATCAGCAACTTAGTGATTTGACATCACCACATCTAGCCAGTGATGCTCAGTACATGCTTATGCTTCCCTGTTGGAAGGAAACAGCAATTTGCCTCATTGTAGTAAAGCATATCAGGGACTAAAGGGAGAGAGTACTTGGAAGTACTGAGCCTCTACCAACTGAGCTGGTAAAGCATATTTGAAATGCTCATGACCTTTGAAGCTGAAGCCGGCATGATTTAGTGCCCTTGATACATACTGAAGAGCTCATAGATCCCATCTTAAACATGTATTTGAAAGCAGAAGTTCAAAATCACCAAAAGGAAATTTTCTCTTTTGATTGTTATTATAAGGCTTATTCTCAATAAATTTGTTACCAAATTGCCTGAGGAATATCTCCATATACTGTGAGGTACAGCATAGTGTTATTGTATTCATTTACTTGTGCAGAACCCAGAATATCAAGGAGAGAATTAAACTACACTAAGTAAGAAAGATTTCTGTGCTGGTTTAAAGGTAAACTGGCAAGAGAAATGAACTCAACACAAAAGAGATTATAAGTCAGAGTTACAACTTTATAACAATATTACAATAAATACAATGGCACAATGAGAAATTGGTTTACCCCGCCAAAACCCAGTATGACCCAGCACCCTGAGGTACAAACCCTACGTGGTTCCCCCAAGTCCAAAATAGAAGGAAGCGAGAAACCTGTTAGTGCAAATGATGGTCCCAGTCTGGTCGAGAGTGGTGGTTGCAAGCTGGTTGAAAGCGATGGTCTCCTCCTGTCAAGGTTCTGCTACTCCTCTGGATCCAACAAGTGGTCCTTGAGGTCTTCTTACCCCCGCTTACCCCCTCAGGTAGCACCCAGTGACTCCCCCAGGGTGAGGAGTCACAAAATGGGTGATTAACTCTGTGAGTCATGCGGTATTCTGAAACTGTTGATGGCCCATTAGCAGACACGCCCCCTCAGGCTGGGTGTGAAGGTGCTAACTACTCCCTGGAGGGGAGTTATCACAGCTCTTATCTCACAGATGTCTTTCACACCCAGCTCACACCCTGAGGGGTCAGGTGTGCCCTGGGCAGCTGCTGCAAATGGTCCATTATTCTTGGGAACGAATAGAGGGAGGTAGAATACATAGCTTTGATCACCCCCACACAGTGATAAACTAGTCCCACCTGTTGAACTAGGACATTCCCCTTCCCAGCAAGTAGATACAAAGTAACTCCTAAGTCAGTCACTATTTGATATGGATACACTTTCTCAAAACCAATCAATGTTACCTTTGTGAGCTCACAACATTTCTGTGGTATAAGTCAATTCATTCCTACCCCAGATCACATTATCTAATTCCTACCAAGCCTGGGATTTGAATGTATGTCCTTGTTTGGCAGCAGAAAGTTCTGTTCTTATGCTACAAAGCTGGCTCTTTTTAAGCATAGCTTTGAAAATGCAAATGCAGTGGACCATGTTTCCCATGGAATTAAAATAACATGCAATCCTAATTTATTGTGTTCAGTGATTAAACAAATAATTTCTTCCTTATGTATTCAAATTGCCATCCATCAGTTCTTTCAAGACTGAACCTATAATACCCTTCTAAATAACTGCAGAGAAATCTTTCATTAATTATCACACAGTGTTATTATTGCCAGCACTGCTGGCTGCAAAAAATAATTTTTTGTGTTTCTTTGTTGTAACTTATTGCTTCTATCTTGGCATCGAATCTACTCACTCAAGACTCATGAGTCTAACCAGCACTGCCACCATAGGTCTGTACACACAGAGAATCAGAGAATCAGAGAATATACTCAGTTTGAAGGGACCCACAGGGATCATCA
Organism: Sakesphorus luctuosus; assembly: GCA_013396695.1. NCBI lineage: Eukaryota > Metazoa > Chordata > Aves > Passeriformes > Thamnophilidae > Sakesphorus > Sakesphorus luctuosus. The sequence goes on from VWZD01010924.1 coordinate 69,490, forward strand.
AGTCCAAATCCTGGCACAAGACCAACCCCAAGAATCACACCATGTACCCAAGAGTATCTTTCAGACTCTTTTTAAACTCTGTCAGGTTTGGAGCTGTGACCACTTCCCTGGGGAGCCTGTTCCAGTGCCCAGCCACCCTCGGATGAAGAACCTTTTTCTAATATTCAACCTAAACCTCCCCTGTCACAGCTTCAGGCCATTCCCTTGGATCCTGAAACTGCTCACCATAGAGAAGGGATCGGTGCCTGCCCCTCCATTTCCCCTCACAAGGAAGCTGTAATTGCAATGAGGTCTCCCCTCAGTCTCCTCTTCTCCAGGCTGAACAGACCAAGTGACCTCAGCGACTCCTCATACAGCTTTCCCTCAAGGCCCTTTACCATCTTTGTTGCCCTCCTTTGGACACTTCCAGTAGCTAAGTATCTTTCTTATATTGGGGTGCCCACAATATTCAAGGTGAGGCCACCCCAGTTCAGAGCAGAGTGGGGCAATCCCCTCCCTTGACTGGCTGGTGATGCTGTGCCTGATAACCTCCAGGACACGGTTGGCCCTCCTGGCTGCCAGGGCACTGCTGACTCATATTCAACTTGCCATCCACCAGGATCCCCAGGTCCCTTTCTGTGGCTCTGCTTTCTAGCATTTCATTCCCCTGTCTATGAACATCCAGGGGTTACCCCATTCTAGGTGTAGAATTCACCACTTTCCCTTGTTGATCTTATATGGTTGGTGATTGCTCAGTCCTCTAATTTGTCAAGGTCTCTCTGCAGGGCCTCCCTGCCTTCAAGGTAGGCAATAGCTCCTTTGAGTTTTGTATCATCTGCAAACTTGCTTGGTATCCCTACCAGTCCTGAATCCAAGTAATTTATGAAGATATTGAAGAGCACAGGGCCTAAGATGGAGCCCCGTGGAACCCCTCTAGTGACAGGTGACCAGCCTAATGTTACCCCATTTGCTGTTATCCTCTGTGCTTCACTTGTGAGACAAGTGCTGATCTTTCAAGAGGGATACCATTTAAGACATGTAGGTTAATAAAAGTAAAAAAAGAGAAACAGGTCAAGTCTTGGCAAGCCAATCGACTTTTCTGGGATTGCCAGAAGTCTGGAGTTGGTCAAGTTTCTCTGGCCTGCTTGGAGGATGGCAGATGTGGGAGCTTCTGGAACAGGAAACTTATGTTTTTTAGGGCTTGAGGCCATAGGAATTGTTTACATGGATTGATAAACTTATTTTGAAGGAAGGGTACACTAAAAACAGGATTTGAGAAGGAATTCTTCCTTACTTCTTTCTTCAAATCCACATGAGAAGGAAATGAAGAGCTTTGAAGCAAGCATTTGGTGCCATAAACATGCCTATCTGGCTCATCCAAGTGCATCCTTCCCTCAGAGAATAGGGCTTCTGCCTTTGTTTCCCATGCTGGAAGCCCATGGTTCCCCTACTTTTACACTAAGGTGAAGGCTATGATATTTTTGTGTTTGAACTCAGTTCATCCAGAAGATCAACCAGGTTACTCTTGCTAATATTTTTCTATTACAGCATATATTGGTTTAGAGGAATAAGGAATCACTTTAAAAGAAGCACAGTTTACTCTTACAACATAAAATGACAAAGATGATTGTTTTGTCTAGAATTATAAATGAGTACATGAGTGCCTACTTGACTGGATTTTTTGCCCTCTATGAGCAGTTTATTATACAGTCAGCTCTGTAGTTTATTCTACATCATTATATCTAAAAAAGACTTATTTCCATGTCTTAGCTGAGGCATATGAACTTGTTTAATAATACTCAGAAAACCTAAACTAACATTAAATGCATTTCTTTGTTTTCTTTTCCTAAAAACCTGCTATCTGGTTGTATCTTCCCCAACTCCTGCTTCCATTTCTCCCTAGCCTTGCTACTGAATTAATGTAGCCTAGGCTCGTGGTGGACTGCCTAACAGATTACAGCACATTGATGCATTGCTCTGGGGAAGGTGAAATCTGTCACATGGGCAGATGAACCGAAACTGATTTTAGATTCCCATTCAATTTCTCAAGAATGCAAGCAAAATTAAAACAAGGGAAGGTGGAGTAGTAAAGGGACTAAGGCTTTAAACAGTATTCTTGACTTTTTGAAATAATGATCATTGGCACTAATGCCTAAAAGCTTATAAACCACTGCCTTATGTGGATTAAAGAAATAGAAAGGCCAGCTCCCTTAGTCAGAGTACTTTGTAGTGCTATCTCAGTTTTGTGGATTAAGATGGATTTCAATAGGCCTACATTTCCTAACAAGTCTGTAACCATCAGTGCCCCTTATGGCTCTCCCAGTGCACACTCTAACCACCTGTGAAGAAGAGGAAACATTTTTCTCTGCTTGCAAGGCAGATCCAGCATTTTCAGCTAGAAGCAGCACTTCTCTTGGGCTATCTACTCATATAATTTACTATATGAAGTAATGTGGATTAGAAGCAGGGAGTAGCGGCAATATGAATCAAGGTTAGTCTGGAGCTCTTGCCAATGCAAAGGAACACAGATATGAACAGATTTTCTTTCTTCACCCCCCTCTGTTCCTTTGCTCTAGGCTTCAACACACTGTTTTCTATGCTGTGAGATACCCCTGCCTCCTGTGAACTTTCAAATAGCTTTCAACAGTTTACTACCATCCTGGAGGAATAAAGTCTTTTTTTGGGATCAAACTATTCTGGCAATTGGGGTATACTTGCAGTGTCAGGCAGAATGTCTTCCCTCCTAGCAGGCTGCTGTGCAAACATTGGCAGGAACGCAGTCAGCCCCCAGCTTTGCAGGGACAGAAAGCTTCAACAGAACACAGTGCTTTGCACCACTTGTAGGAGAGCTGTATATACAGGGCATTAGCAGAGAGGGCACAGAGACAGACATCTGTGAAGTAAGAAAATAGCTAATGTGCAACAGAAGGTGGTTTGTCTGTATGAAATTATTAGCTTTATTGGGGATTGCGTTCTGAATTGTCTAGATTCATCTCTGAAGAATCTACATGGATGTTTGTCAGGTGGCAGCCCTAGCTGGGAAAGTAGCGTGCCACCTCCTCAAAGGGAAGGCAGTGGGTGCTCTGTGGGCAGCAGGCTGATGGCGCTGTGCTCCCGGGGTGGGGGGTGGGAGGTACAAACAGGCCTCCTGCTGCTGAGGCTTTTGTGACCATGTCCTGTGAACCCAACTACAGAGCCCCATGTTGCTCATGAGCATTTGAGGGGTAGTGGGGTGGTAAACCAAGGCAGGAATCTCTGTGAATGGTGAGGTTACATAGGAGCCTTGGCAGAGACTCTGATATAGGAAATCCTTTCCTCCTGCCTCCTTGTTCATATCTTAAGCCACACTCCTATTTCATGTCCCAGCTCCCTCTCCTCTTATCTGTGCTGATAAAATTGTTGTTGGACAACATGAAAATCTAACCTCTATACCAGGTTGTTTCCTTTTTTGAATTTTCCAGTCAACTGTGTGACTTCTCAAATACACTCACAGGCCATTTGTGTGAGGTAACTAGTTAAAGAAAATGAACTGAGTTGTGTTATTTTCATCCTTGGTTCACCCTAAGTTAGTTCTGTATCTGCCTGAACTTTCTGCTCCACTGCTATGCCTGCTATAAAAACCATTTCTTTATCAATCTAGATCATGAAAAGGTCAAACAAATGTTATGCTGTGCTGGCATCACGGAAGTAGAATAGCAGAAATGACCATTAAGGGAAGACTGGAGAACTGGAATGATTAAATCTGTGCCCAACACAACATCTTGTGTGGCTGCAGTTTGAGAAATAAGGCTTTGTTTCATACTTGAAACACAAAAATCTCTTTGGTAAGAGTGCTTAACAGAGGATGATGCAGAAGGAAGGTAGCAGATCTAGCAGGGACAGCTCTTCATGCCGTGAGCAGAGCGAACCAGTAAAAGGGGTATCTGATTCCCAGACCTTCTGACAGACACATCTTGGCAAATATCCATGCATGACACATTAGAAAATGTTACATGCTTAGACATAATGCTTTCCTGCCATTGCCCCTGTATGGTTTGGGCATGAATCAACCTTTTGATTTAAGTTAAGCTGCTTAAGTGACCTCATCACTCTCTACAACTATCTGAAGGGAAGTTCTAGCCAGGTGGGGGTTGGTCTCTTCTCCCAGGCACTCAGCAATAGAAGAAGGGGGCACAAGCTCAAGCTCTGCCAGGGGAAATTTAAGTCGGATATCAGAAAAAAAATTCTTTCCAGAGAGAGTAATCAGGCATTGGAATGGCCTGCCCAGAGAGGTGGTGGATTCACCATCCCTGGAGGTTTTTAAACTGAGATTGGACACGGCACTGAGTGCCATGATCTAGTAAATGGACTGGAGTTGGACCAAGGGTTGGACTTGATGATCTCGGAGGTCTTTTCCAACCCAATCGATTCTATGATTCTATCATCATATTCTGTAAAACTGAAGGCCAGATCAACCTTTTAAGTGAAAATCTTTTCCATTCTTGTACAAAAAACACCCACAACTTCAGTATGGTTTGCAGAGTAATAGGATTTGTTTTTCTTAGGCGTAATGAAAAAAACACATTGATTTCCTCTGTTCCACTTCAAATTTGTGACAAAGATTTTGCTGGGAGGTTTGCAACAGAATTCAATAAGCTTTAATAGAGTGAGGCTGTCAGGAGTGGCTGTCAGGTGTGGGTGAAATTCTTGCAACCCATGTCTGGAAAAGAACAAATGACCAGAAATTAATGGACTTCCCTCTCAAGTCAAATATAGGAAGTCCATCAATCACTTATTAGTGAATTCTGAAATATTATATTTTCTGACCAGAAATCCAGGGTGGATGTGGATTGTGCTTACAATGCATATTTATAATTTTAGTTATGCTGTGTTTAAGGTTCTTGTTCCATGTAGTGGAAAATTCAGTCAATTTATATGAACATTATTAACCAGCTTCAATGTGTAAGAACTTTTTCTCCTGGAATTTATTGCATATGTAATACAATATTTTAGAGCAGGCAAGTTTGTGTTTATTCTGATGTTTAAAAAAATCTGTTGGTAGGGTGAGAAAACCATGTTTCTGTAATTGTAGGGTTTTTTGGTGGGCAAACAAAGAGATGTGACTTCCTTTCATTTATCTGCAGAGCCTTTGATTTATGAAACATTCTTTCAGATTTCATAGTGGACCTTCAGCTATTATTTTCATTGTGTTACACTGTGCCTTGAAAAGGAGCACTTGCTTTTAAACAACTTGGTAAAATAAAAGTAAAGCTATCTGGAAAAGATGAGGGAATTTGGAAAACAAGAGTCTATTGCTTAAAGCTGAGCAAGAGCAAACTTACCCAGTTCTACTTTCCCAAAGGGCTTTCTTATAGTTATAGGAGGTCTGAAATAATACTCTCAAATAAAGAACATGTTCCATCTCCTCTTTGATTTGGCCTTGATCAATAACTATGTAGAGAAGAATTGCAGGGTTTTGACTTTAAGGTGTTTAGAAATATTCCTTACTGGCCATGGTCATTATGATGTTTCCATTTTACATATAACTGTTGACAAATCCCATGTTCTTAAGCTCTTTTGTGTCACTGATCATTGTAAATAATTTGATTTTGGTTTGATTTTTTTTTCTGTAGGTTCAAAAGTTTAAATGCTCTTTTTGTTCCATAGTTTATCTTTGTAATGCTGACAGATAGACCATGGTTGAAACCTAATTAAGAACCTAGAGAGAAATTTTCTGCCAGCATCTTCTTGCGTTGTGATTTGTCTCCCATATTCTGGAAATGGCAATGTCTTGACAGACAGCTGGAGCAGCAGTCTTAGAAACAACTGTCATGGATACTCCATATACTGTCTGAGAAAGTTTATCCTGATCATGCTACCCAGGAGGAATCCCTGAATCCTCAAGGGAAAGTACCCATATTTCTGTATACTCAGTAAACATATCTCAGAATGTAGATATGAAAATTGTTTTGCTACTCTGAGCATCACTGGAAGTCTCATTTAGCAAAATCAGCACAACCAAACCCCAAGTCTCCTGACCCAAAAGAGCAGTTAGAGTTATGCATCTTTCAGACTTGGTGGCTACTGCTGTGACTTGGAACTGGACTGGATGCCCTGTGGTACAGCTTTCACAGAGGAGAAGGAACTGACTCTTTTCTGTTGACACCGGGTTAGTGGATGAGTTCAGCTGAGGAGGTTGGGCAATCGCCCAAAGCAGAGCAAAGATATAAATGTAAGCAGAACATTCTCATGGGAGGACCACAGCATTTAAAGTTGGCTTCCTGGATTGGTCTCAGAGCCTGACAGAGCTTGGCAGACCTATCTATTTTCTCAGGCATTAAATGAGCATGACTTGGATTATCTCCTCAAGTGTTTTCTTTCTTTTTGGTGAAGTATAGAAAATGGGGAATGACTTAAAAAAAAAAAAAAAAGAAAAAAAAAGAAATAAAAATGGAAAATTTTGCACCCTGAATTCATATTTATCATAGAAGAAAGAGATAGGAAATATCTCAAAGGGTCACCTACTCCATTTTCCTATCCCCAGACAGGATTAATGACACATGAAGTCAAGTTCCCACGCTGTGGTGCACTGCTGATGCATGAATCCCTTAAAAGCGAATGTAGCAGTGCTGCATAGAGTTACAGCAGTCTGGGGCAAATCTTCAGAGAACAGGAAATTCTATTTTCAAGATATCATTTGGAATAGGCTTGTTGAGCCCTCCAGCAAAGGGAGGGAGGCCTGTAACCGATTGAGGTAGTTCAGCCTCACAGGATAGTGAGGCCAGCTCAGTGCTGGATGCAGCGGGATGCCTGCCTGTCTCCTGTTGTTCAGCTGGGCTTTCTGCCTGTGGCAGCTTTCCTGGCTTGCTTCTTCTAGCTAGTACTGTAACTACAGTCCATGGGTTTCTCAACCACTCTGGCTAAATGTGCCCATGTCCATTCTCTGGCACTAATTAGCCCTTGTTCTCATTATTGTACTCTGACACCCCTCACATTAAAGTGGCCACTTTTAGGATAACTACCTGGTAGGGGTGACACATGGCCCACTCCAAAAACATTCACAGGAGAGAGAAAAGCAGGTTGTTTGGGAAGCCAAAGCATGTGCAGAGACCATTTTAATAATTTAATAGAAAAAGTACCGGAGTTCCTGTGCATGGTACATACCTTGTTGCAACTGAGTTTAATCTGACAGATTTAGTCCTCACTCTATAGATGCAGCCTCTCTCTGTACCTCCTTGCAGACTTCCTTTATGCCTGATCTCTGGGCATGAAGTCATCTTGTCATCCTGGCAAAGCAGCAACACTATCTGCTTGGTGCTTTTTACTTGTGAAGCAGAACTTTATTTAGCAGTTTTTTACATATTCTTGTCTATGCCTTGTGTGTCCAGTTTGCTCCAAGGCTCAGCCTATGCCACAAAGAGATTTGTGCAACCAGTTTTTGCAGATGGTTTTACTGAATGCTGGTCACTTGAATTATGATTTGCTCCTGTGATCTTTAATTTGTTCTGTTCATAGTGCCTGCTTTGGGAATACGTCTAGTCATGTAGTCTGCATTTCCCTCAAGGTCACTGGGGCGAAGACAACACAAGTGAAGTAGAAGAGTACAGTTTTTGGAACACAAGGATTGCCTTTGTAGCTCAATTGAAGAGGACAGGGTAAGAAGTTGAGAAAGGTTTGTGGGATGAGAATATGGAGTGAGGTTGTCATCTGATGAAAGGGTGTAGGAGGTGACAGCAACTCTGGTGGCTAGACACTGATTCCCAACACCCATGAACAAGGATGGCAAGGAAAGCAGTCTGTGCAGTATCGAACATAACAAAAAGAGCTCCTAGATTGTCAGGGTGCTGATGGCCAGTGTTGATACAGCGGTGGAACCTTGGCTTCTGGATAGAAGAAGCAGGCTGTGTTATCAGACTGCATGGGACGGCACTATGAAAGATGCCACACTAAAATAAAGAAGCTGACTAGAAAACAAACTTTTGAAAGGTAGGTCTGTTTTGCCTGAAAACCTTAACTCTTCTCTGAAAGGTAAAGTATCTAACAGAGGTTCAACATTTTTTTTATTTCTTGAAGGAAGCAGATGAGGGACAAGAGACATTCCTAAAACCATGCCTTGGCCTGACAAAGGTAAATGTTTCTCTTGGAAAAAAACCTTGAAAGCTGATAGCTTTCAAGCCTGTGAAGAGAACTTCCACAGGGAGTCAATTTATAAAGGCATACCATACCATGCTGACACCTTAGTATGACTTTAAGATTGAAGATGTTGATTTATAGCTTTGCTTTTGACAGTAACTATTTTAGTGAATATTTAGTGAAGAAATACAAGGTATCTGGGCCTGTGACTATTGTCATGTCTTTATTTCAATAGCGTTGTGCTGGATTTCCATATCTCTTGCAGAAATAGAAAATGCTGTGCCAAGGGATGTTGCCTGATGGCCTGTTAGATACCTACCCTGTGAGACACAAAACTAACAGAAGCAGAGCTGACTTTGACTAACACTAGATTGACCCTGCAACAGTATCCTTCTATCTAACAAAGATTCTTTTTCACTTGCCCTTTCCATAGTTGCATATTGTCATTTGTCAGAGCATTTTGGTGACCTGGTCTCCCATTTAGTTTAACATTGTGGTCATCAGAAGACAAGTGATCCTCCAAGAACTGCAGTGTCTTTGCTATTAGGAAATACTGTGATTAATAGATACTGAAATGTTAACACTGAAACATAATATTTAATAATCCCCTGCTCTGAATTTCTAAACCACATCATATTGCATCATGTTTTATAATGTCCTCAAGGTAGTAAAGTATTTATGGGCATATAAAAGACAAATTCCTTCCCAAATATCATATCAGAAGTCTTAGAGAAAGAAATCTACTTTCAAAATCATTATAATTTTTGAATATAAAAGCAGAAGCTCTATGAGCTTGTGAATGGTCCTTCTGACACTGTCACCAATTGCCAGGGAATCCAGCTGGTCAGAAATGGCATCACACCTCTCATATTGGCCCAGTTTCTGCTTTGCTCCTCTTATATTACTATATGACTCTCAGAGAGCTGTCACTTTCTAGATTCTCAGCCAAATAAATAATGAATATGGCTTCATTTAGCAACTGAGAACTTTACATCTGCAAGTTAGTTATTTTTTAGTGCCTTGAAAAGAATCATATTCTGAGTGAAAACCTTGAGGGAAGAATAGCTTTATTATATATGTGTCTGGAATGTAAGCATATGGTATGGCTAAATATTTTTAACATAGGAAGTATTGTTATATTAAAATCTACCCCACACTTTAATGATGGTATTGTAATCTGTCTAGCCCAGGTTGCTGTTAGGGAAGAATACATTTAAATGAATGTATGAAATTTCATTACTAAAACAACTTTCTGGAGTTTGGTCTGGGACTGTGAAGTATATTTTTGGAGTAGCTAAGAATCACCAACACACCACTGAACGCACCTTTCTCTCCAGGCACAAGGAAAATGTTTTTAATGTTTTTGTCTTTCACATAGATTGGTTGTATTTCAACAAGAACACTTAGGAAAGCAAATTGAAACCCTTAATTATTCCAGAAAGGAAAGTGAATAATTAAAAGAAGAAAGTGAATAAACAGCTAAGTTATGGTTGGAAACCTCTATGATGAGCTTTCTATCAAATAGTACTACCACTTTGCCATTTAAAAAAATGTTCCGCAGTGTTTCTGGGAAAATTGCAAAATACAGGACCTTAACCTAGTTGAGTGTAGTCTGTAACTACCAACTGGAAATTATTTTGTACTTCCGTGTATTTTTCTTCCAGGTCTAGGATAGATTCAAATGGGAATACTATGTTATTTGTGTTTCACATACCCTCTGTTGCAGAAGTCTTAAAAGACTACCTGAGCCTACTAAGGGCTTCTTCCCAATGCTTCCTCTCCTCTCTTCTCCTCTCCTCCTCTAGTTCTCAGCTGTGTCCCTTTGGACACCTTTCATCAGAGTTCGGTCATTGTAGAGATAGGTTAAAGGGAAACGACCTTGGCATTAGTCAGTGGTTTAAAGAAATGCAGTCACAGGAAGATGTGTGTATCCCACAAAGGGCTCCCAGCCTAAACACCACATCCTTCAGTCCTTCAGCCTCATCTGGGACACTATTTCACCTGTACAGAGCCACTTGGATGCATTGTCACATGTAAAGAAAAAGAAATCAGTGGCCTGGAAAACATTATCTGTGCTGGAAAATGTGTGATGAGATGCTGCCAATAGCTCAGCTGCATAAGCAGTAGGAGCACAGTCATAAATATCTGTTGAAAGCACAAAAATGTTGTTTGTGCTGGTTGCTTGGCACTCCTGCAGCTGGGCTGCTGCAGAAATCTGGGTATGAAATGGCAGAGGAGAGAATAGGATCAAACCGTTGGGTGCTATGAATGCAACTTTGCTTCCTGATTATAAGTCTTCAGGTTTGGATTCCTTCTGTACCACTGAAATCCCCCAAACTATGCTTTTGATGCAAATTTAATTATGAGACAACCTTTACCTCTAGAAGCATGTTCTTGTTTGTTAAGTGTAAACTAGAGTTAAGCAGACAAAACCAGGAACCACAAATCAAATACAGTTTTTTTGGAAGTGGATGTTGCTTTTTTACTACTGTTTTATTTGGTTTTGAGGATCGTTAGATGCTCAGCTACTAGGAAGGTATGGCTTAGGATCTTGAATTAAGATCCCAGCTAAGGGAGCTCTCAGAAGTGAAATGTGACCAAACAGTTTGGGAACTGGAGAATATGTAAGCTAAAGACTTTGTGATGACAGCCATACCCTCCTTCCAGCAAAGTTATGGGATAGACAAACCAGGCTATACCGGTGGAGAGATGATTTTGGCCATTAGGAGTACATGACAGCCACAGGGCTTTTCACATAACTTCATGTCTCACAAATCTTTTTGCACTAACATTGAACATGATATACTGCATACATTTCAATATGCATCTTATGGCTAATTAGGCCTACTCCATTTCTCAACATTCCTGGGTTCACTAGGAAATAGATGCTTTCATTTCTTTGAAGATCTGGCTCTTGCTGCCTCAATGACATCTTCATAGGCTGAAAAGAAATATATTCCTTTTTTTTTTTTTTTGGTAGGAAATTGACTTTTCAACTAGATTCACCTATATACTTGCCATTTCAGGCACACCTTCTTTTCTTTCACTAGTTTTATTTTTGGAAGCCAGTAAAAAGGAATAAAAAAGCTGCAACAATTACCTTGTAAGAAACTTACCTCTTCCTTACCTCACAGTTATATCAGAGTACTGTATATAAAACAAATTGTTTTGAAGGTGAGAGTATTTAAATTTTTTTATTATCATTTGTCTTTGCAAAGTGACCAAAATCTTCAGATATAAGAAGCATAGAGTAACATATCATTAAAAAAAGATGTAGTGCCCTGAGATCAAATAATTGCTTTCCAGCTACAATGATGGTAATAAGCAGTTTCTGGTAATGACATATATGTCATGTGAAATGAAGGATTTATTGTTTTTATTTTTTGAGAGAGGATGTAATTTTTCAAGTTTGAGTGATTAAAAGAAAAAGGAAGATAACTGAGGTGTTTCTGAGATGTCCTCGACTTGCCTACCAGGACATCTCTATTAACTTTCTGTGTCCGGAATCAGCCTGTAGATGTCCCCCAACACATATTGTGCTGCATCCAGTGTTCAGTTTTGTTGAAAGCAACTATAATATTTATAAATTACCAGCAGCTCAAGTTAAAGAAAGACAGAGAGATGAAAAGCTGCTCAGGAATGGCTATTCTTTGGCAGGACTATTGAGGTAATGACACAGTGAAGAGCATCTCAGACCAAGAGAAACATGAGCTAAACAAAAGCTGATAAAAAGAAATAGGAATAAGAGTCTTGCAGAAGACTGAAGACATTCAAAAAAGGGAGCTAATAATGACACAGTTCCCTGTGACTCTTAGATACAGAAATGATAGATTTTCTTTTGCTTTAGTGAACCAGAACTGACCTTAGCACTGTAATACATGATGAAATGAATGCTGTACTTCCATGAAGTGACAGGTTTGTGAGAGCATAACATCTTTGACAAAGCCAGCAGGTTAGGGAGAGAAAATATAGCTCAATCCATAATCATCGTGATGAGATGATGATGAATTTTGGTGACCTTTATCTGTGTTTAGCTAATGTAATTAAGTGTTGAATAGTGTCTGCATCAGTGATGGACTCAGCCCTGGCTACATATCCTATGGTGGAGCTGGATGAACCCTGCATATGGCTTTTAACAATGGGTGGAATCCTAAACAGCTGCGTGTTTCACCCATTTGCATCCTATTCTCTTCCATAAGCAGTTGATTTCTTCTCACACAAGACTTTGATAAATAGTTTCTACTTGTATCAATACCCATATTCACATGCAAACAAGCACATTTGTCAAAGAGAAAGATTATTCACTGGTCACAATGTATCATTTGCTATGTTATTTGTCATTTTGGTTGTTGTTATTCTGTTTTCAAAACTATTCATGAGGGACCTGAAAGGATATAGAGTAACCTTTTCCTCAACACAAGTAATGAAGAGTCAACACAAACACTAAGGAGTGACTTTTAGCTGGAAAAATAGCACGTACATCCTACCCTACTGCTGTTCTAACATAGATGACAGCAAAGTAAGTAATGGAAAGTCAGTAGCATTCAATTTGCAGATGAGGAACATAGAACTGCAGAATTTGGAGCAAATTCCTTCCACCATGGCAGATACATAGAATCATAGAATCATTTGGGTTGGAAAAGACCCTTAAAATCACCAAATTCAGCCATTAACGTAACACTGCTAAGTCCACTAATAAAGCACATCCTTAAGTGCCACATCCACATGTTTTTCAAATACCTCCAAGGATGGTATATGAAACCATTTCCCTGGGCAGACTCTTTCAAGGTTTGGCAATACTTTCAGCAAACAAATGTTTCCTAATCTCCAATCTAAATCTGCCCTGGAGCAACTTGAGGCTGTTTCCTCTTGTTCTGTCACTTGTTACTTGAGAGAAGAGACCAACTTCAAAGTAACCTCCTTTCAGAGAGTTTTAGAGAGTTGTAAGGTCACCTTGAGCCACCTTTTCTCCAGGCTAAACCCCCCAGCTGCTTCAGCCACTCCTCATAAGACTTGTTCTCCACACCCTTCCCCAGCTCCTTTTCCTTTCTCTGTTCACACTCCAGCATCTCAATGTCTTTCTTGCAGTCCAGGGGCCCAAAATTGAACTCAGGATTCAAGGTCCAGCCTCACCAGTGATGGGTACAGGGGGACAATCATCACCCCAGTCCTGCTGGCCATACCATTTCTGATCCAGCCGACGATGCCATTGGCCTTCTTGGCCACCTGGGCATACTACTGGTTCATGTTCAGCTGGGTGTTGACCAGCACACCCAGGTCCTTTTCCACTGGGCGGTTTTCCAGCTACTCATTCCCCAGCCTGTAGTGTTACAAGGGGTTGTTGTGATCCAAGTGCAGAACCTGGGACTTAGCCTTGTTGAACTTCATACCACTGGCCTTGGCCCACTGATCCAGCCTGTCCAGATCCCTCTGCAGAGCCTTCAGGTCTACCTATGCCCCCAGTGGCAGTTCTATAACCAGGCCTTAGAGTCTCCAGTAGTGGACTCTCCGAAGGCTCCCTCCAACAAAGCTCCTCTGACATTTGATTATTTCAGTTTTTTAATACCTTCATCAGTCTTTGCTTCATCTTCTTTTCCTCTTTGTTGTGGACATATCTGTTATGAGAACATGCAAAGGAATAATTATTTCTCTTGTATCAGTGATCTGCATGCTGGAGAACTATTATGTTCCACTCTTTCCTCCATCCTCCTCTTTCTTAAGCTGCACAATCCTATTTCTTTCATCCCTACCTCAGTGAAAATTTTTTCAAGATCTTATTTGTCACTTCCCCCTGGAGTCTCTCCAGGTGTTACACATTTTTCAGGAAGAAACAATGTGACATTATCTTGACATGTTTATCTTGCCATTCACTATAGCATAAATACTTGTTTCTTCAGAACTGTTAGATAAAATTTTGGTTTGTTTCCCCCATTATTTATGCCTAAATTGAAATATTTTGATGACACATCATAATTACGTTCATGCTGGATTCAATTTTCAATATTTCTCCATTCACCTTTCAGTACTTTTCTCTGACTCAGCCTCTGAGATTGTTGAATCAATGCCATTTTTCTGTATAATGGTTCAAAAAAATCCTTAGAGATAAGGAAGATAAGTAAATATAAGCATAAAGGTTTGACTTGATGATCTTGGAGATCTTTTCTGCCTTAATGTTTCTATGTTTCTAAGATTCCATGTCTTTATTTCAGTAGAATTTTGGGCACTGTTAGTGAGGAAATTTAGTTGACTGTTACTCATCTGCTACTAATCAGAATGACTTTCCCAAAGTCACACAACAAGCATTTTGATGTAACTAATGCAGTACAGAAATGGAGATTGCATTCTGACCAATTCATATACAGACAGGGAAAAATAAAAAGGCTCAGAACAACTAAAGTACTCACTCAAGAAACATTCAAAATGTGATATACTAAAGTATTTCTAAAAATCAATTTTTCATGGATAAAACACAATATTTTTTTTCTTTTATACTTCTTAATGTATAAAAGACATGTTTACAAATTTCATTTCTAGTAGTTTATAAAGGAATTTACCAAAAAATTATCTAAAGGAAGTGTGTGTCAGACAATATACCTGTAACACAGTCCTACAGTGAGTTTTTTCTCATTCCATGGATGAGCTAAGATGAATAAATTACTGCAGATATATTGGTTCTGACTTGTAGGAGGATGTGTATCGAGCTCTTCCACTTGCAGAGGGAGTCTCAGTCTAAAGGAATGTAAAAAATTGCATCTGAGCTTTCAAGGAGCAGTTTGCACACAGGGGACTTGCTGTGAAGGAGCTGTTGAAATGTAAGGTGCTATGACTTTTATAACAAGGTAACCACATACACTGAGACTTCAATATGATTGATTGTGGGTTTGATATTTTTTGTGGTTTTACTTTTCTCTTGGTTTTTTTTGTCTTTTTTTTTCTTTCCTTTTTTCCTTTGCAGTGGTGATGTACTGTATTTTATTTTATTTTCTGAGACAAACCTGCAGACGAATCGTAGGAGGCAGGAAAGAGACAACTTGAACTGCTGACTGCTCTAGTGAGACTGAAGGTGCAAGGGACATCTCATATTTCATCAAACCTCTGACAATCAACCAGAGGGATTGAGGAGAGCAAGTAAGAGTCAGGTCTGGGGAAGCAGTACCATTAGTAAGTGAAATTCTGAGTCAAGTGCTAACTAGTATTTTTTCTGTATTCCTACTCCATAAAATAATTTTATCAAAGCCAGAGCAGGTGTATGATAATTGCATTTAATGAAGATTGATTCCACACATGTAAATCAAGGACACTGAGAAAAGTTTCAGTTCAGGTTGATGTACCTTAGCAAGCCAGCTTACTTGGTGTAGTCAGAAAAGCTGTCAAAATTTCCCGAATTTTAGCTTTTCGCTGCATCTTTTGAGATCAAACACTAAAAGGGGCTGGGGAGGACAGACATGTCACATGAACAGTACTTTCCTTCTTCTGACATAGTTTCAGTAAGGGTTGTTTTCTGACTTTTTTCTTTCTAATTTAATAAAATTGTATTGAATTTGTTCTCCTGATATCAAGTCTAATTCTTTGCATTTATATAGGGACGAACCCAGAAAATCACAGATTTAGCTTTAACTGTATACATTTTTTTTTCTCATAAGAAATATCTCTGAGCAAACATCATGTACTTTATTCAGCAAATGAACCTATCTTTGCAGAATAAAGTGGGGATAAAGTATCTCCTTTAGATGGATGCACTTAAATGGCATATTTAAAAACATTTATAATTGTTATGGAAACAAACTCTGCTGTTAACTTTGATAGAGTAAATGGACCCAAGGGTCACCAAGGTATTAACCTCATCATGTCACTGTAATGTAGTCACAACTTGCTCAGATATCAGAGTAAAGAGACCTTGGATTACCGTGACCAATTTCCATGATAAATAGACTGGAATATTCGTATCAAACACACACACACTCATACACACACACAGAGGAGTTGAGTAGCCTGTATTGGAGGAAAAAAATCCATTAAATAAAACCAAACAAAGTACAAAACATACAGAGTTTGAAGCCGAAAGGTTAAGAAACTTTCTGATTGTGCAAAATAAATATGTTTGGGAGTTTCCTGAGTCCTTTTTCTCAGCAATATTGAGACCTCTTAATCTGGAGAGCATCCTTGGTAGAGAAGAATCAGCTTTTTCTGATGAAGATTTTTACTAATCACTCTGAAGCAGCTGGTTGACTTTAGTCTTTTTTACTCTTTGGTAAAAAGAACAGAGAGGAGAAAGAAGAAAAGGTTAGGTAGTAGCAGGTGAGGTAACTGGGGTTTATTTCTGGGTGCCAAAGCAGCTGTTTATTTGTGATTGATGGTAAGTTGTTGGGACAACCTCAGCTGCTAGATTTGTGGGTCAGGCTCAGTTCCACAGCTGAGATTGCAACCCAGCACGTCCAGCTGCGCTCCCACTGCCTCTCCTGGAATGGGCTCCTGGGGCTGCTCCTTAGAGAGCAGAATCATGGGAGAAAAAAAAATGAAGGAGAGAAGTCTGAGCTGGAGGCAGTGACAGTGTGTGGTGTAGGGTAGTGTAGAAGAGGGTAGAAGGAAGATAGTGCCAATGCAGTGGCATGTTTTAGGAGAGAAGAATGATCCCCAGTCCCTCTTGAAGTGGATGTTTCTGTGGTGCTATGGTCCTAAATGTGGTCATGTGCCTAGGATTTCTGGCTGCCATTTCCAAGGATAGATTCGCTGTGCACACCATCTGGAAGATTTAAATTTGACACTAACATAGAGAGTGACGTATGGAAAATTTTGATCAACACATAAGTTGAGAAGCAGGACTGAGGTGTTTTCTTAGGAGAGTACTTTTCCCTTAAGTGGGGTTTGAACTTAAAATCTTCCTTGAGGGATGAGTTGAATAACTATTTTTTTATATTATAGTTGAGAATAGTATTCTGAATTATTAATTAGTATCAGAGAGTGGTTTGTCTGCATATTCCACCACTCTAGACAGATTCAGATGCACGAAGAAGCTCAGCTGCACACAAAGAACAGGCTGAGTCCTTGCAGAGCAGGAGGATGTGGTTCACATTTCACAGTTCTGATTGTTTTGCTATCTGAATCTGCTTCTTTCTCACTGAATTCCTGTGTGGCTGTTTCTTCCTATGTATGTTATTTTCCTCTCAAAACCAGCTTAGGCTTGTGAACAGGGTGGGATCCGGTGTGTTCTGATATCTTCCCAGACAGACTATTCAGAGGGCCAGGACTGTGGGGTGCACCCATCCTGCATCATCGCCACAGGCAGGGTCTCTGCATGAAGAACAGAACTGATATTGCCAGGAAGAGTAGATCTTGACAGTGTTTTCAAGGGTATCAGCTGTCTGTGGAGAGCATGAAGCAGTGGAGCAAAACATAGGATTTCTTCACTGGAGGAGAGGAGTGCTGTATGCCCTCAGAATATGTAAAGTACTGCAGCGCAGGGAATGCTGTGTCCTTCCTGGACATCTTTCTTTTGGCCAAAAAGTAGAATTTTTCCTAAAGAACTATATTATGTGCCCTTGGAATCTTTTTTCAGCAACATAAGGCTGAGAAGGCCTGAAAAGCAGCCTTGCTTCAACTGAATGGTTAATGTGATCTTAGCTACTACATATATGCTGATTTCAAACTTAATGACTTCTCAAAACTGGGGTTTCTATTGTGTTATTGGAAGAAGCTACAAAAAAAAAGAGAAAGTGCAAGTTTGTACAATCGGTGATTATACAAGACCTCCTTTATCTCCATTTTTCACAATGGTGATATGAGAGAAAGTTATAATAATTAATTTAAACAGTATTGTTCATTATAATAAAATCATACAACTTTGCTGGCTGCTTTCTATAAACATTACACTATAGATTCTGCGAGGAAACTGAAATGTAAACAGTACTTTTTTACATAAACAATCACTAAGAGTCGTGTTCTTTTTTCCTAACGTTTCCGTACCAGTACTTGATTGCAAACCTAAATTAAATTGTTTGAAGGCTGGGTTTAACATTTTTCAGTACAGATAAACAACATACTTCAAAGCAAACACTGCTACATGACATATGCGACCTTAAGAATACACCATTTTAATCATTACTGCTGACATTGCTTGTTTGTCCTTAGTATAATATCATCAATTGAAGTGAAATCACCTTAGATTTTACAGATGTAAATGGTCAAATTAAAATTCTTACTTTCTAATACATAAACAACAAAATTTCACATGTCTCTTATGAACCTGGAGGTGTTATTAGATGTCATTACCAGCTTCATGTCTGATTCATGAAAAAAGTGAAAACTTATGTGATAAGTAAGAAGGTCATTTAGGGTCCACTCTCTCTTTCTCTGAAATGTTTCATGCTCTTACACATGAAATGTCTTTCAGTTTGATTGTTGCCTTAATCTAAGCTAAAGTTCTAAGATACCTGTGTATTCTTCATGTCTGGAATTGTGCACCACTCCAATGACTGTCCCTGTTGTGCCTGGAAGAAATGATATCAACCACATATCATGTCTTGTGCCTCTCTCCTCTCATCCTTCTCTCCTAAATTCACTTTTCATGACAAGTGTTGCAAAACAGAAGCCAGTGGTAAACATATTTCTGAGCAAAGTCACTGTGAAGCAGAAAGTTAGAACCAGAGAACAAAAGGTTAGTTTTCTTATAGAAATGATAACAGCTTGAACCTCTCTCCCTCTTCTTTCCCCACATTAGAAAAGGATGCACTAGTGAGGTTAGGTCAGTACACACATGTTTTAAATTAGTGGTTTATAAACAAGGAAGTGACAATTATTTGTTATGATTATTTGTCAAATAATCACATCTGTACCTAATTACCACGTATGTGCCAGTGTTTGCATTTCTCAGTCAGCTGAACTCAGTAAGAAGAGCTTTAGATGGTAAATTGTGAGCCCATATTTAATGGGTACAAACATTTTAACACAGTATACATTGTGTTAAAAGTTATAAATAAAAGTGCCATATAGCTTTAATCAGTCTCACTCCTTATCTTCCATTTGAAAAGTTTACAAAACACAGCAATGAATCTTACGCAGTCTCTGTGATGTGGGTTTCTCTCATTCTCAAAGCTTTCTTAGCAGATAAATTTTAGTCTTATTATTACCAAGTAGTGTTCTCTCTTAGGTAATACATATACAGCCTCACTATACTGTGGTCAGGCTAATATTTCCAGTATTCATCTTATTTATTTGTGTTTCTTTCTTCTATCTTTACATGTAGTCCATTCCTTTAGAAATACAGGCATTCACTAATGGTTTAATTTCCAAGGTCAGCTTATTTTAAGAGTCAAAACCTCGGCTTTTGAAGACCAAAGAAAAAATATTTCAGTGCTCATTTGAATAAGGATAGTGACTTTTTTGACATTCTTCCCCTTTAGAAATTTTTATCTCAGATTCCTTTCAAAAGTGCGTTTGTGGAAAGGGAAATTGTAAGTATGTCTTTGCATGAGTGTTTGTTTGCCCCAGAGGTGTTTGTGCTGTCATCTCTTAAAGTGCTTAAGTTTAGGAGTCACTGGGGGGCCAGGAAAACATAACACATGCTTGAATTTTATCGAGGCTTTGGGCTTAATTCTTGGAGTATGTGTGATGTTGTGTTCCCTGCCCTGAAAGAATGCTTTCCCAGCTGTGTTGGGGGTTTTAACACCCTGTTATGTCATCCTTCTACGTCTTACAGGGAGTAGGGTAAGATGTGTATCACTATCCTCTTTGTGGTCATAGACAAATACACACAGGGAGACTTGGCGGTAGTCCCTGGTTAGAGGAATGTCTCCATGGTTCAGGCTTGTCTTACAGTGACTTGTTTATGTGTGTGGTCATGCTTTGGCAGAGACCCACTGCCTTAGATGATGGCAAGTTTTAGGTGTTGCATTTCAGCCAAACCTTGTACCTGTTTTTTTGATTCTAGGATCTTTACATGAACTCATTCAAGGGACAGTTAATTGGCCTCTTTTTCTGAGACCCTCCTGCTCACACTCTCTC
Source organism: Sakesphorus luctuosus (assembly GCA_013396695.1). Taxonomy (NCBI): domain Eukaryota; kingdom Metazoa; phylum Chordata; class Aves; order Passeriformes; family Thamnophilidae; genus Sakesphorus; species Sakesphorus luctuosus. The sequence continues at coordinate 89,581 of VWZD01010924.1, forward strand.
TCACCCAAGGCTGTGAGCCACAGCTGAGTGGGCAGCAGCATGGTACAGCATGATACAGCAGCTGTGCCTCCCAGCAGGCCCGTGTGCCTGGGGCTTTCACACAATTTCCTGTTGGGTTTGTATAATGGGACTGTGGCTTCAGAGTAAAACACTAGACATTGTAACAATGGGAATAGCTACAGGAGGAAGAAAAAAAAAGAGTTCTAGGGCAATTCATTGTGTATTTGTGGAATTAGTAACCAGCCATAGAGAGGTGTGCTGTTAGTCAACTATAGCAGCATAACCCCATTTGCATCACATATTTCCATGCCTTTTTTTTTTTTTTTTTTTTTTTTTTTTTTTTTTTTTTTTTTTTTTTTTCTTTTTTTTTTTTTTTTTTTTTTTTTTGGTAAGCTGAGACACCAAGGATGATCCCACTTACTCCAATGTTTGAGGGAAAAAGGTAGCACAGGGTCAAGACATAATTTGTCTTTCTTTGGCTTCTCAGTTATCACATTTCTGATGTACTGTGTCAGCCTCCAAATTGAAAATTGGAAAATTCTAACCTGGCAGTTGTCACCTTGCTGCTCAGCAGAGTTCAAGAGAGTTTACAATTTTCTGGACTGTTTTCCAGTCTCCTGAAGATGTGCTTTCAGAGGTAGGTCACTGCTCCTAGGCTAATACTTTTAGTGTTCATCTATACGTGCTTTGCAATCAAAGAGGGTGAGCTTGCATTGGCCTCAGTTCTGTCCAAGGGAGTTAGAAGTTTAAGGATACCTATTGGACTGTTTTCTCGTGGGAGTTTAGCTATTACTGAAGTGTTTTTCACCAGGGCTTAGACATGGTCTCCAGTGCAAAGCACTTCATGGTCCTGTTTAAATACTCTGTGTTATGGTCCCAAAAGATGTTACTGACCAATTTTAGGTGCACAAGAACAGGTGATCTAAATCCTGAGGCTTGTGTGCCTGAATTCACTCTTGGTTTGAGCTTTGGTGGAAATTATGTGATCTAAATCCATTGACAACTGAGCAGAAACAGAATCTCCCTTTCCAGAGAAAAAAACATGCATAAGGTAGAAAAGTTTTACACTAAGAACAAAATGAAAGGGTGAAATTAGTCTTGTAGTGTTAATTAGATCTTTTCAGAAGCTTTGCATGACTGAATTATTAAAACTCACAAGATTTAATCTGTTAGAGAAGAAAGATATATTGCCTATTATTATTTCTTTCAATATAGACCACAGAATATAGTCACTTAGGTGGTAGATATTATTAATCAATCAGCCAATTACAGCTGAAAACAGAACTACAGATAGAAGGTAAAACATACATTATAATGGTGGAATTCAATCTGATCAGCCACTTGTATTGTCTCCTTGTCTATATTTTTTGAAAGAAAAGGTGAATTTAATTAAATTTAAAAATTGCAGTAAATGTGTGAAATTCTGTTACTTCTCATGTTGTCACATATGAAAGAATTAATTGTGAAGTCAAAATTTGTTGGCTATGTGGATTTTAAAGATTGTGGATGAATTAAGACAAATTGCTTCATATAAATAAATAGGTAATGCCATAAGACTTCAAACTTTTGAAGCTGAACTTGATTATGAGTCAAATAATCCAAAAGAAAATTTAAACAGAAAATTACTATTCATATCTGAAAATGTAGAAGAAAACCCTACTGAATTCCTTAGAAACTAAAGTCTGGGAAAAAAAAGTCTAGGCTGATCCAAAAATGCAGCTCATAAACATAACAACTTGGTGTAGGAAAGAAATAGAATAATGCAAGTTTAATTTTATCAGCAATGACTGTAAGTGAAGAGTTAGGAACTGGCGACAGTGATTCTTCGTGAAACATATGCCTGAACTGGAAAAAAAAGAATACTATGGAAATGAGAAAATGAAAGGAAAAGTATTAGCACAGCAAACTAACTTGGNTCAAGCCAAAATTGGGATATGAAAAAATATTAATAATTCATAGACCTGTCATCATAACTTTGATAAATGATGGTATGGCAATCAATTAATAAAGAACTAGGAGAGGGTCAGTAAAATTAACAATAGTCAGTATGGGCTTGTAGATCTAGTTCTACCTTTGGTCAGTAGACAATACTAATGACATAGTATATTCAATGTGCTATTAAATACTTGAATTATTATACCATTGTGGTTTTATTTAGGAAATCAGAGTGTTATAAATGATATATTTAAAATGGATTGAACCCTGACTATATCTGAA
>VWZD01010924.1:92678-178810 GCA_013396695.1 Sakesphorus luctuosus
TTGGAACTCAAAGGTGTTTCCGTACAGTATTAGAAACAATAAAAATTAGATTGAATAATAATGCAGAAAATTTGAGTGTTAATTAAATTACTATTTATCTTTAGGATAAAAAATGGGATTACCTTACATAATGATACATATGTGTTTTCTTTTCCACTGGAATCTTAGCCAGATATCATAATGTAATTATTAAGTGTAGGTATTTTTAAATTACTGGTTGCAATAAGCTGTGTCAAAGAGATTTTAAAAAATTACTTGGCAGCTGTCTCATTTATTTTCAGTAAACCAGGGAACACTGAGAAAAATCCAAACTAAGCTGATNGGCCCCAGGTTTTAAAAAATTATCATAAATGACTTGCAAGAAACATAAAGTCATCACTGATTTTAGTTACATAAAATTCTGTGCTTAGGTGAGAGACAAAGTACCTGACTGAAGTAATGTGGATCACCATGTAGATGAGAGCCAACCCATAATAGATGAGAGTCAATGTACAGTATGCAAATCTATTTCATGGCTAAAGGAGAAACGTACACTTACAGGGACTAAAAAAGCAGGTCATGGTTACAATACTGATGATATTTTGGAAGAACCAAGACTAAAGTGGCTTGGTCATGGTGGACAAGAACAATCAATTTGTGAAGCTTTTCTCTGACTGAAGCTGCTAAGACAAGCCTTGTATTATATATAAAAAGCTAAATATTAAGAAGGATCAGGTACGTGATGTACAGTTTAGTATTTTATGCCTCTGCAGTACTCATAGATGTTCAGATTTAGTGTATGTAGTTTAAGAAAGCTATTAAAATATTGCACGAGGTTCCAAAAAAAAAATTCATAGCGTAATTAATTATTTGAAAAAGTTATACTTTATAGCAAGGGATTGATAAATAGACTGTTTATCAAGGAGAAAATCACATGGTGATGGAACACTGTTTCTAAGTATTCTCTAAGGAGATGCTATTTCACAAGTGGGTGGCTGCAGTGTAACAAAAAACTATATTATAAAGTCAAAAGGATAGAAGTCCTCTAGTAAGTGTAAGCACATTCACTTTAAACTAAAATGTCTATATTTACTGGTAAGTAATATGAAAAAGCAGTTATCATTTCATGACAGAGCTAATGTTACCAATGCTCATTAATGAAGCTACAGGGCTCTTGGGTGATAACACACAATTCCAAAATGCCTGTAGGATTCCTGTTAAAATACATTCTAATTCTTTACGATTTGAACTTCCAACTACAACTTCTCTAATGAGAAATCTTTCAATTTTTGACTGTATTATAATTTTAAACAGTCAATAAATATCATTGCTTGAAACTGAAATTCTTTATTATGCAACCTGTTTTCTTCATGTTTATGCAACCTTGCCCAATGACTGTGGTCTGACCATATTTGCTCTGCACAGTTTCTGATGTGCCCTACTTTTTCCTTTGTGTGTTATATATTTGGTCTGATGACAAAAAGGGCATTTCTGAAAGACCTCTTGAGTGTTTAAAAACTTTCACATTGGTACAGTGGTTGTCACTAGAAAATGAGACCTAATATATCACTCACTCCCTATTCTTCCAACAGAAAATATCTGTGTATTTATTGGCAAATGGTGAATGGTGAATTGCTCCCTATAGCCTTTACTTCATGTAATGCAATTTTAGGGCCAAAATTTGCCCTTATATCAACTTGCCTTCAGTGGGTTTGAACCTGTACTTGGCCTCTAACACTAATGGGTTCTTTCAAAGATAAATGTTATGCCTGTATTTGGAGTTTTCTTTTAATCTTGGCAGATAAAGAGGTATGCTCTGTCTCGGTACATGTGTGCACCAGTTGCTTCTGGAATCATAAGTGAACAAGACCCTAACTTAGAAAATTCAGGTCAGTTCTGAAAGGTAAGTGTAATTAATGCATTTCTAAGAGACAAAGATCTGGAATAGCATTTTGAGAAGGAGAGTTTAGTTAAAAATCTCAAAAACTCAGAAAAAAAGACAACTGAGATCTATGACTAGAGATAACATAAAAGCACAGGCAATGAGAAAATAGTGAGTACTTCCTAGCTCTCATATTAGAGGAATGAAGACATAAAGAGTCAAGTTTAAGAACAAACTGAAGACACAGTTTCTGACATCCTTCTACTTTATCTGTGGAGCTCATTGCCATGAGGTGTGCAGGATGCCAGAAATATAAATGGTTCAAAATCTATTAAGTACAGTCATCGGTAAATTCATGGAGTGTTATGAAATGTGGATGAAAAGTCGCAACCTCTAGCTAAGGATTTCCCTAAATCGCAGATTGCCAGCATCTGGGAGGATAGGCCATGGGGACTATAATGTTAAACTTGTTCAATTTTTATTCCTTTTTCTGGAACAACTGCTACTGTCAGTGTCAGAGACAGGATCTTGGACTAGAAGAACCTTTAGTCTGACCCACCACAGTCATGATTACATGATCCCAAGAAGGGCGCTTTTTTTTTCCCTTTTAAAATTTTTTTCCTAAGAAACAGGGCTTTTTAAAATAAACAAGTTCCTAGATTGTACTTTATGGTACCTGAGACATCCCATGCTAAAGAGTAAAAGATCATTCATTTTTGAAAGACACCTAAAAAAGTTCAAGATTAGTTCAAAGTAAGAGCCTTATCTATGACTTATTTGCCTTTTATCAATTCTGATTAAATCATTAATGTTTATCTAAAGTAAAAGTATTTATAATATTATATCACATAAAGTCTGTCTTCATGTTGTATTTGTGTTGTCACTATTGATTTACGTGCTTTTAATATATTAGCTTTAAATTTCCTGGAATGTTGATCAAGTCTTTAATGTAGTTTGAAATGTGTCTTTTCTGCATTTTTCAATCCAATTTAAAGAATTTAATAATTTTATCCATCATGAAATCATAATATTTACTTTAGGTGTTGTCTTGACTGGATATACTTCTGTATTTTAGGTGGAAGACGTAAACTCAATACTTTAGACATCTGAAAGGTAATTTTTTTTTTAGAAATCACAACTTGCAAAATTAATAAGTTTGTCTCAAAATAAAACTATGCACCCTGAAAAGGCACGTGCTTTCATTTCTGAAGGTACAGGCTTGTGGTATATTCCCATTCAAGAAAATGAAACACTTTATTTCTCTATAATGCAGCACATACTTCTCCAGTGAAACTTCCTCATGATGTCAACAATCTCTCCTCAGTACTGCTCCACGGGGTAGCAAATGTGTGCACACATGCACATACTTAAAGGACTGTAGATACATTACTTTTGGCTAATAAAATAAAACTAACAAAGGTTCAACCAACCTCAAAAGAAAATAAAGAAAATGAAAGTGATATGAACAATTGAGACATTAATGCCCAGTATGTCCTGGAACAATAGAGGGCAATTCCCACATAAAAATGGGGCAAACAAAATCAGCTATAGGTTTGTATTGGGTCTGGCTGAGATAGAGTGATTTTTCTCCACAGCAGCCCTCACAGTGCTGTGCTTTGTACTGGTAGCTAGAAAGGTGTTTGGCTACTGCTGAGCAATGCTGGCACAGCACCAAGGCCATCCCTCCAACATTCCACCTTCACCAGCAGGCTCAGCTTGGGCAAGATCTTTAGAGAGTACATAGCCAGGAAAGCTGACCCAAACTGACCAAAGGGATATTCCATATCACAGAACATCTGCACAGCAATATAAGCTCGGAGAAAGAGGTGGAAGTTGGCATTCATTATGCATAAAGCTGTCATTCATTTATCATCCAGAAGAACCCTTTTGCATACTGAAGCCCTGCCTCCTGGGAAGTGGTTGGACATGGTTTACTGAGGGGAAGTAGAGAATAAAATATTTTGTTTTCCTTTGCTTCCTCATGCATGACCTGTACTTTTGTGTTATTAAACTGCCGTAATCTTGACCTATGAGATTTTTCCATCTTATTTTCTCCCCACCCTGTCCTGCTTAGAAGGGCAGTGATAGAGTGGCTCAGTAGGCAGGTGGCATCCTGCCAAGGTCAAGCCACCACAAGGTTACTCTGAGAAGAGATTTGACAGAGATTTCCACACCACATCTTAAGACCCACTACCATTAGTGAAAAACAACAGAAAAACTGTTCTAGCTCTACTTAGCAACTCACACTGGAGGATAAATTTTACTTCCTTTTTAAGCAAAATGGTGAGAATTTTCCTTTTGTTTCAATAGATTTCATGCTCCTTTCCCATTTGGTCTAAATCACAACATTTAGACAATACTAATTTTCTATTTATTTATTTATTTTAATTTTGCTTGGCCTAATAACAGGCCTCAAAGCATGAACATTGGCTGTTGACATCTGCAAAGCAATTTGGGGAAGGCAAGAATTACACTTTTGCTGATCTGCCACCCCAGTGAAACAAAAGACCCTTCCCCTCTCCATGTTGCTTGTACTCTAGCAAAAACCATGGACAACTCTCCAGGCTGCAGTAATATCAAACTTCTTACTGTATAAACATTTGTCTTGGGTTGAGCTGGCAAAATGCCAACTGCCCAAGAAGAGAGAAAAAGGATTCTTCCTCCCCCCAACCAGCCAAAGGGAGAAAGAAGAGGGAGAGGGAAAAAAACTCAAACCAAGTTTCTTCTGAAACTAACTACATGTATTTATACAGAAAAGAGAAAATTAAAAGAAAACTACAATATAACACACTCTTACACAAGTTTTAACAAGATACAACAAGAAATAACCTCCCACTCCCCAATTAATACAAAGTGTATTACTCTAGATCCATAAGCACTCTAAAAGGCATTCAGTAAGAAACAGAAAGAGTAACAGCAAAATGTTTCTACTTCCCTGAAACCAAACAAAATGCAAGGAGCAGCAGCCGAAGCAGGAGCGAGGCCTATGATAGCAGACAAGGCATAGCACGTCTTCCCTGCACCTCAGCCATGGTGAAACTGCCCCAGCCACACCCACACACTGGACTTTACTGCTATTGAGATGATGTAAGATGGGGTGGAATACAATACTATTGGCTAGAAGAGGTCAGCTGCCAGCTAGCCTGGCCCAGCTCAAGGCAGCTGACAATTTCAGGCCCAAATCTGAGTTTTAAAGCCTAAATTTAGGCCTACCTGGCTAAACCCATAACAACATTTCTCTCACACTTTAAAATGGGTTGAAAAGAGAAAAGGAGGAGACATTAAATATCAGATTATTTTATGAAGCACAATATATTTTATGCATGACTAAGACATAATCAAAGATGAGAAAATAGCCCAAAAAAGAAAAATGATAGAGTCAAAGATGTTATTATACCTGTGTGTGTTGATTGTAGGAAAGAGTTAAAAAAACTTACTGTGTGCCCTTTTATAATGAGCTATTCTATCTCTCATTAAGCTACATAGAACTGGTAATAGCTTACCAGCCTATTGTCTGAGTGCTTTGCTTCCCTTGTCCTTAGAGTTACCTTGTGTATTAGTTTGCCTTTAAAGTTTGCTAGAAAACCTTTAACTTGCCCATCTGTAGAAAGAAACATGGCTGAAGCACAGGTACCAGCAAGAGAAACTGAATCCAAACATCATCTTCACTGTCAAGGCTAAGCATTTTTCTCTAGCTCTCTGCATGTGACATGTCAGCCCTCAAAACAACCAAATGGGGAAAATATAGAGACCCCCCACACTCACATGGACCCAATACCACCATCTCCATTGCCTTCAAGTTGCCTACATTTAAGCCTGCTTAGGTCTTCAATTTTGAAGCATTTACCTTTAATTTGTTTCCCATCCTGATCCAGTTAGTTTGGGAGGGAGTGTCATATTAAAACATCTGGGATTCATCAAGTGTGTTCTTTTTAACTCAGGTTCAGTGTGATCAACCCCAGATGCTCAACAACTAAAGTTAGATATAAAATATTCATATGTTTTGGCCAAAATCAGATTCAGCTTTCCATACCTTAAAAGCAGAGGTTCTTTAAATAGATATGAGATCAATTTAAATAATTTAATAAAAAGCAAAACCAAAAAAAAATCAGAGAGAGAGAGAATGAAAGAGAAAGAAAGAGAAAGAAAGAAAGAAAGAAAGAAAGAAAGAAAGAAAGAAAGAAAGAAAGAAAGAGAAAGAAAGAAAAAAAAGAAGAAAGAAAAAAAAGAAAGAAAAAGGAGAAAGATTGGAAATGAGCTTCATTTAAAGTACAATTGATTTAGACAGGTTGGTTTATAGGACATTTTAAGCTGGATTTTCAATGTTGTCAGTAACTTAGGACTTCAGTAAGACTTCTTGTCATACCATCCTTCTTTCAATCACTTACATTTGGAGCCACCAGGAAAACTGATTCAAACTGAAATCTTTCAAGGAGAGCTGAAACAATGCCATTCAAATTTTCCCAAGAAGTGAGGCTGAGGAGAAGGGAGATAGTATCTTTACCATGAGAAAAACATCCTAGGGAACCGTTGTTAAAAAGTCAAACCAAATTCAATGAAATAGAACCTTGAAGTTACATGGAAAAGAGAGGGAATGCAAGGAACCTCCAAGTCCTTTTGCCATTGCTGTGAAGTTGTAGCTTGACTTCAAGATACTCAGTTCTGTTCGTTGGGGAGCATTTTTAGCTCCCCTGTATTCTATCCACGCTTGGCATCTCCCAAGCAGTATTAGTTTGCTGCTGCTGCTGAACACAAGTGTAGAGAATTGTTTCAAGTTTCAACGCTTTTGGCAGGCATTTGATTGAGGTTTTTTTATCCCTGGGATAAAGCTGCCATTTGCATAAATGTAGGACATGTTACATGTAACTTGTGTTGTTTCTGCCTCTCTGCTTAAAACCAGTTCTTGTTCATTAAAGATATTCTGAGCTGAAGAAATCACAAAAAGGAAAAAAAAATAAGTTAGCTTATCCAAAATAGATTTCTTTTCTTTATGAATGGAACAGTTTCAAAATCTATTATCTAGGGAATTTGCAAGGTCAGAATTAAAAGAAAACCTTCCCTTGATCCAAAGGTAATTCTCATTTTTTTAATGGTATCAATGTCTTGTTTCTAGTCCTGTTAAACCTGTCACTGATTAAACAGCCTATATCACAATTTTCATGGCTGGGAAAAGGCATTGGCATTCAGGCGAAAAAACAGATTCTTTCTTTGGTACCTTCTTTTTTAGATCTAATTTATAATAAAAATTTCTTTTAATTTAATACATATGTGTCTTTTTTTCTAAACATTGTTCAGAAAGATGAAATGCTGAAGGATAAAGGATTAATAATAAAACCTCAGAAAAATCTCACAACTGGACTACCATGCTTGAAACAGCCTTAGAGAGTGAAAGAGAATAATTTCCTTCTCTTCAGGAAGATTTATATTGAGGTAAAATGTGCCAGAAACAAATTGTGTGGTATTACTTATTTGTGCTAAAATATTGTCTAGCAGCTTGCCCATTCAGCAGAAACCCCATTTCTAATCCATTGCAAAGCTCTTAATGACACTTTCTCTGAATATTTCTGAAGGGCTTCAAGGAAGTAAACTTTGTAAGTGTATTAGAAAAGATGATGTGACACTTCTACAACTTTTAGGAGAACCAAAGTCTCTGTAAGCTTGTTCTCTATAATTATACATAACTTTTCCTGTAATGATTTTTCTGGGGTTGGGGATAACAAGAGGAAGTATTTTGTTCCAAAGGAGCCTGACTTCTAGTAGCTTGTGAAAAAATTATGTCTTACCTTCTCTTTAGATGTGGCTCATCTTCTGCCTGGCTTTGGCTGTCTGGAACCAAACCAAAATAGAATGTGTCACATACATTGGAAATTAACATTTTTAGGACAGAGAAGGTTCCTGTAATGTGAAAAAGTGGATAATTCTCTCAGGCTTTCAGAGTCCCAGTGTAACCAAGAAGTGTAAAACCACTTCTTTTATAAGAGAGCTACAAAACCTCTCTTTTCTCCCTCCTAAAACTGAGCATGGAAGCTATAGGGAAAGAAACTGCTGAGCTCAGGCAAGGCAGAGTTTCACAGGATGGTAGGTTTTAACAAAAAATGTTTCCTGGTCAACCAGAAACATGAAGTAAAGGTAAATTTGTAATTTATTAATTCTATAATCAAATACAAATATATTTTTAATATAAAATAAAAGGGTTTTTTATTATTACAACATTGAAAACTAAGTGATATTAGGTAAAAGGAGAGAAAGGGGCATGGAACCAATGAAAAAGGGACATATTAAAGATTGATAACAAAGAGATTAGGAGGAAACATTCAAGTAATAAAAAGCATGATAAGGGGGAAAATGCCTAAAGTAATTAAAAAGTTCTGTGACATTGGTTTGCCTCTCTGGCATCTGAAACACTTTTGAAGGATTTTTAGATATTTTAAGAATTCGGAAAAATGAGTGAGGAAAAAAGAATGAATGAAAAGGCAGAGACAATTAATTTTGAATCTGGGCATCTCTATAGCACATTTTATCACATCAAATCTTACTACCTGAATCCTAAGAAATACTGTATAAAATGTTTTATATAGAAGAGAAAGAGAAGGAATAGAGTAGGCAGATAGAAGAAATAGAAATAGTTTTAACTCTTCAAGTCCAGACTTCCTTCCCCTTAGTCACATCACTTTGATTCACTGGACTTGAATAAGAAAAGAAGCAACCAAATAACCTACTTAATTCATGAAAAGTTGCATTTATGTCATCAAAGTGTTCTTTAGGCTCAGTATCCTTAAGCTGCAGCTGCTTCTCATTAGTTTAGAAGGATAAGAAAGAAACACGATAAAATGAAAAGGTAAAGTCTTCTGCACTTAGAAAATGAAACTTTATTTCCTCTCTAATGAGTCATTTAGAAAAAAAAATACAGGCACTTATGCAAGTAAATAACTTAGCAAAATTTAAAAACGACTTTTTCATATACAATGTAAATCTTCAGTGACTAATTGAATTCTTTGGAGAAATGCATGCAACAAGATTGCAGGGTGAGTTCCATACATTATGCAAATTCTTCCCTACTGATGACCTCTGGAACCTTTCTCTTAAGCAGCTAATACTTTACTTGGGGAAAGAATAATTGGTAGCTGCTTTGCTGAAGTCTGACTATCCCTAGGTTACCTATATACCATAATGCAAACATTTTTTGAGCTCTGCATCCTTGAATGTATCAGACCATAAAGATTCAGTAATCAGATAAAGTTGGCAGCCATTTTTTCAGGCTTTGTACATCAAAGACAGAGACAACATTTTGAGTTATTTTAATGTCTGCTGAATAGAACATTTTGAATCTCCAGTTGAAAATAAATGTTTTGTGTCATGAGTCTGGATCTAATCTATCCTAAGCCTTTTTGGCTGTCACCAAGCCACATTTTTTTACAGAAGAGAGGATGAATATGAAATAAATAATGTATTCCAGCATGAAAAGCAATTACAAGGAGGCTGATTTTTCTTCCATTTGCACTGGTGAGAATTCATGCTCTATCTCAGTGTGATCTTTTTAATATAAGCACAGCTATACACAGGCAGAAGGAACTACATCTTATTCCTACTGCAAAACAAATTCTTTGGGTCCAGCTTGTTCTGATCCACCTCTGAGCACAAAGCCTGCAGACAACAGACATGGATCACATTTTACCTAAATCTGCCTGTCTCCAAGCTGAAATTCGCTTGAAGTTAGTTTGCCAATGTTAATTTTTTAAATGAGGAGAAAACTAATACCACATAGTTTAGTTTCACTTTTTCTTCAGATGAAATTAATTAAACCTTAAGGATACCTAAGATGGAAGGATAAAAAAATCAAGCATTTTAATGGAAAAGTTAGAATGCTGCCAAGGTTGGTCTTGTCATACTCTGTCAGTTACTCGGTCAGGAGTTTCCAAAGTCAATGGTAAAAACCACGTCACTGCAGAAAGCAGAAAAGAGGGGGAAAACCAGGGGAATGAAAATAGCAATGCTTTTCAATGTAAGCCTTAACTGATTAAAGCTTGACATTGGATCTGACCTCATTGTGGGCCATGAGCACTGAGAGAGCTGGTGAGCATCACAGCGAGGCCACTTATGACCATCTTTGAAAGGTCATGATGATCAGGAGAGGTGCCTGAGGACCGGAAGAAAGCCAATGTTACCCTGGTCTTCAAAAAAGGGCAGGCTCAGAAAGTGTGGCCTGGATGAGTGGTCAGTGAGATGGACTGAGAACTGGCTGAACAGCAGATCCCAGAGAGTTGTAATCAGTGGCACAGGGTCTAGTTAGAGGCCTGACAGTAGTGGTGTCCCCCAGAGTTCAAAACTGGACCCAATACTGTTTGACTTATTCGTCAGTGACTTGGATGAAGGGCCAGATGTCTCCTCAACAAGTTCACTGATGACACAGAGCTGTGAGGAGTGACCAGTACTGCAGACGGCTGTGCAGCCCTTCAGAAGACCTCAGCAGATTGGAGAGATGGGCAGAGAAGAACCTCCTGAAATTCAACAAAGGCAAGTGCAAGCGCCTGCACCAGGGGAGGAATAACCCCATGCACAAGTACAGACTGGGAGCTGGCCTGCTGGAAAGCAGCTCTATGAGGAAGGACCTAAGGGTCTTGGTGTGCAGCAAGCTGTCCATGAGCCAGCTGTGTTCCCTGGTGGCCAAGAAGGCCAAGAGTATCCTGGGATGCAATAGGAAGAGCATTGTCAGCAGGTCAAGGGAGGTGATCCTGCCCCTCTGCCCAGCCCTAGTGAGGCCACATATGGAGTGCTGTGTCCAGTTCTCAGCTCCTCAGTACAGGAGAGACATGGAGCTCCTGGAATGGGTCCAGAAGAGGATGATAAAGATGATTAAGGGATTGAAGCACCTTTCTTATAAGGATAGAGACGAAACAGTCAGGTCTGTTCAGCCATGAGAAGAAGCAACTGAAAGGGATCCTTATCACAAGTAGATGAAGGGAGTGCCTCAGGAGGATGGAGCCAGGCTCTTCCAGTGGTGCCCAGCAATAAGACAAGAGGCAATGGGCAGAAACTGATGCATAGGAAGTTCCACATGATTATGAGGAGCAATTTCTTTCCTGTGCGGGTGACTCTGCACTAGAACAGATAGCCCAGAGAGGTTGTGGAGTCTCCCCCACTGGAGATACGCAAGAATTATCTGGATGCAACACTGTGCCACATGCTCTGGGGTGATCCTGCTTGAGCAGGAAGGTTGGACCAGATGTCCCATTGTGGTCCCTTCCAACCATATCTCCTATGATTCTGTGATCTGGAGCAGCAGGTTGGTCAAGATGGTTTCCAGAAAATTCCTCTTGTTTGGTTCATTCTGTGCTTCTACAATATCACTGTTCTGGTTTACAAATCGTGAGGATTACAGGACTGGACTATAGTTTTTTTTAATAATCAACATATCTCAACCTACCCCCATAAGTATACAGAAAATAATTTCAACTGTATTTTCAATAATAATAGAAACATCACAGTCAAAAATAGTTTATTGAAGCTACCAGTGAAACATATCAAAGAGCTTTCTGAGACTATACAATCATCAGAACTCAGCATGCTGTAAAAAAGAAACAAGTAAAATGAGGCTGAAACACATGGAAATAAACTCAAGGAATGTATGTCAATAAAACAACAAAAATTTCAAAGAAATGTAAAAAATTGCACTAGAATTCACATAATTTTACTCACATGAAAACATTTTGCTGTAAACAATGAATATTGCTTTCTCTTTCCAAAATGTAAAACCATTTTTTTCTGCAAAGGAAAAGGGATCATTCAAGAAGGACCTTAATTGCAGTTAATATCAAGTGGAAAGATCCTGATAAAAAATACCTGAAAACATACGTACAGGACTTCTGAGAAAACAGTTCACTGATAAAGACTCACCATGTTTGCTACGTTAAGCAGCACTCATAAAATAAGTTAATCTCATAAAGCTTGGAAAGTCAGAATGATAGACTGATGCAATGCAATAGCTTAAGGGGCAGGCAGGAAACAGACCCCATCTCTCATGAGTTACAGTGGCTGACACAGAAAAGAGAAACATATTTCCCCTTCTTTCAACTGTCTGTAATTAATAAGCAAGCAATAGGATTGATGGCATACTGCTTTTGGTCATCTAGAAATCTCATGTTCAGTCATCTGTGGAGAAAACCGTTATCTCTTGGTACATAGATTAGATGATGGTAAGTATTTCCTATATAAGTGTCTAAAGCTGGCTGGAAAAAGTCTGGGGAAAGGAAGATGAATTTGAACACAAGAAAATGGACTTCTTACTTTAAGATCACAAATTCATTATTATACCATAGTTGCTGCAGATCAAACTGGAATTATTTTCTCCTATTTGCCATTTAATCATGCCATTTGAATTCTTGCATTTTACATCCTATGCCAGTCTTTGCTTTTACTTACAGCAGTTGTACATAGACTATAGCAAGTTTATCAATGTAGATACCTGTGTATTTCTATTTAAACAGTAAAGACTTATGCATGTTCTCACTGTCTTTCGTGAGTCCCTTAGAAATGACTCATGAACACTCAAAGACTAACAATCTGTGTGTTAAAAATCATGATATTATAATTATACTGAGAAAACAGAAAATTTTAGAAAAGCTAAGATTATCATAGTTGAGAAAATTACACCTCATTTTTACTATCTCTTTAGTGTGTCTGTGTTTTATTTTTCTTTATTCTTCTATGAATATATTCTTACATATTTAGTGTTCCACTAAATGATTGAGACCACTCAATCATCAAGTGACAGAGATCAGGGTTAGTAGCTGTATACAAAGAAATGGGATTATCTCTGTTAATATCCCAAAGAATAAAAATTGCTTAGAAAGCAGAATGGATTGCTTAATATTTTCTCCCATAGCCTTTCCAGTTTTCACAGGTTGTTGTGCTCTTTTTCCATATGCATGACTGGTGCACTGCATGGGCCTCTTCTGACTAAGGCCATGTGGGAGACAACTGTGTTTTCTTCTGTCTCTAATTCCAACATTCAGTGGGGAAAAATTGATGCTGTGTTTTGCTTCATACAGCTCAGAAATATTCTCCTAGAAGAGAAGGGATGACATATCTAATGAATGAAATAGCTGCCAGCCACCTATGGATTCTGCACTGAGGGACACCTTGGCCCTGGTCTGGATATGAGCATCTTGGCAGAGGCTCTTCAAATACAGAGTGAAGCTCTCACTTAATGGGAGCTGCAGTATGATCAGCAGAGTAAACTTACACTGCATTAGACCAAGGCATTAAAAATAGGTCTGGGCTTCTGAACCTTGTGCTGAAGCTAAGCCAGTAGAAGGGTTTGGGAAGACAAATAAATCATGGTTGCTGTAGATGGCCATGATTTCTGGAAAGGAAGGTTGAACAAGTCTCCTTTTGATGAATGCAGCATACACTCTGCTCTAAGGTGACTGGCAGCATTCCTAGTGAAAGGACTAAGTAAACTATGATGCAGTCCAATGAATTAATTATCTGCTTTTCATGCCACAGTCATATACTGTCACTTACCAGGATGCTGGCTTTGAGTAATGCTTCATTTCCCATGCTCTAGGCTGAACTGAG
Source organism: Sakesphorus luctuosus (assembly GCA_013396695.1). NCBI lineage: Eukaryota > Metazoa > Chordata > Aves > Passeriformes > Thamnophilidae > Sakesphorus > Sakesphorus luctuosus. The sequence continues at coordinate 106,117 of VWZD01010924.1, forward strand.
ATCACATGGCTTTAGTTGTTGGACTGTTTCAGGTCTGATTTGAGCTTTGTTGTTATTCTGCCATCAGGAGTAAACAATGAGTCAAAAAGAAGCCAATGAGCTGAAAGACAAGTTCAGCTGCACTGAGAGAAGTCAGGGAGCAGAGAAAACATTGTATAATTAATTTTGTTAAGACAAAGACTTATTCAATTTGCCACTGAAATGTGTACTCATTCCTCAGAATGAACAAAAATCTTTTGGTCATGAGAAACCTATTTCTGTGGCAGTGTTGCCAAACAATTTAGAGATCTCACTGTACTTATTGATAGATGTTTTTTTATATGATCACAACTTCTATGATCCTTTGGGCAATTGATGCTTTTATGGTGACACTGTATTCTCACTGCTAATGCTGGAAATTATACCTCTCCTTCTTGTCTACATATCTATACATCTGTCATGTACTGCAGAATATTATTCCTATAGTGACTGAAATGTAAAAAATAATCAGTAGTCCTGGAAGACAAAGCAATCATAGAATCATTTAGATTGGAAAGGACTTAAAATGCTGAAGTCCAGCCATTAGCCTAACACTTCCAAATCCACCACTAAACACCATCCTTAATGCCACATTTACCTGTCTTTTAAATAGCTCCATGGATGGTGACTTCATCACTTCCCTGGGCAGCCTGTTCCAAAGCAATGATGATGTGAAAATCAGGCTGAAAAAAAGAACAGCCTTCAATATTTCTTTTCAAAGCAGATGATATTTTATATTGTCTACTTTATCATTGTGTGAAATTAATTACTGGATCTGACATTCTAATGCATAAAATTGTGTTAAAATTAATTTTTGTATAATTTATCCAGTAAATGAATGTTTTCTATTACTTCTTGTCAGATGGTCTGTGGTCTAAGGTAGAGGATCTGGTTGGAGGAAAGGCACACCTGTGAAAGAGTTAAGTGTCCTTTGGGATCAGCTCCATCTCTGGCAGAGACAAAGAGTTAACAAGGATGGGGAAAGCTAGGCAGCCCCAAATCATGTGCTTGGGAATTTTTTTGCTGGAAAGAAGCAGGTCTGAAAACAGAGCTGAAAACAACCTTCATATTTTGGAAAGGCAAGGCAACTCATTTGTATTCAGTATGTCTGAGTGAACTAGCAAGCAAATCAGTTAGAATGCTTTTTTGTCATTGTTGGATTTATTTTCTTTAAAGAAAAATGAATTCAATAATATCTCCCATTTATGATAAGGTATCTACCTGGTTATTATGTCTCACTGATCTCAAGTTAAAAGAAACAAAACAGTGTTGTGGAAAATGGTCCAGCAGAGCCACTGCCCATCCACTGGCCGGGAGCTGGGTGGCACTGCTAGGGACATGCTGCCATTAGGACCAAGATGCCCTACTGCCAAATCAAGACTCTGATTTTGAGCAAAATTTGTCTCTGATCTCACCAATGCTTACAGATAGAGAAAGAGATTTTCTGTATACAGATTTGGTTTTGGTTATTAAACAAGAAGATGTTTAGGCATATAGCCATAAGACTTAGCCACAGAGAGACTGAACCTAGAATTGAAACATCTTAGTGTATTACTGCAAATTTGGCAAAGCAGACCTCTAAGCAACATTTTCAAAAAAGCCCAAGCAAAACTTACTTTGCTAGCTCTGGCTAGATTATGAACAGTTGAGATCTGTGACAGGAGAAATGTCTATTTCAATGAACACTGTTCTCATTCTTTCAGGCTCCAGCCCTAAAGAAGTTGACACAATTGTTTAACTTTAGTAATTGAGTTGAACAGGACTGTTCAGCTTATTATAATAGATACAATTAAAAATATCTGCAAAGGATTGGGTCCTGTGACAGTGAAAACCAAATCTATTCAGGGACTTTACATTCCAGGGAAAAGTCACAAGTTGCAGTATCTCTGGCCTGGTAAACATTTAGTTAATTACACCAAGTAGAACAACTCTGTGAAGAAAGGTTGACAGCATCCTAATCCAGAACAGTCTGTAATCTGCTGATTAAACCCCATAACTGGAAAACAGTATGTGCTCATAATCTTTAATGGGTGCAGCACAAGCTAGCTTACTCCTTTTGACCACCCCAATAATTTTCCACCTAACTCTTTTGAAGATCACTTCCTTAGGGACATCCTCATCTCCTTCATCCTATCATTTTGAGATCCACTCCTTCAGGTACCTCAAATTTTGCACTGCTCTATCCCTATCAGGAATTGAGTGACTTAGAAATCAGAAGGGACTGGTTCCTGTACCTGAATTTCAGTAAGAAACCAATGGAATTTGGTATCTAAGTGGCAAAATCACTATTGAAAAGTAGTGTTAATTGATTCACTTCAAACCACTTGAAATATATACATTTATTTCAAGAACTGTACACCAGAACTCTATTTTTAACACATTTATTATCTTATTTTTCAGATCCTGGCCAAAGAAAAACAGCTTTAAGAGTCAAGAACCTGTCAAGAAGCAGCTTTATTGACCATGCCTTCAAAAGTAGTGAGAGAATTAAACATAATATTTTACTGGGAAAGGCTGTAAATGCAAAGTATTTTTGGCCTGATACAGTAAATAATTTTCTCTTTGGTATGGCAAATAAAGGGATCTCTATCAAAATAGATCATCCCTCAGGCTAGTATATTCCGCTTTTCTGAAAAACATGTCCTTCTTCCTCAGGATACATTGGAGTGTACACGAAAGGCAAACACAGATGAATCAGATTAATAGTATTGGAGCATGTCAGCTTGAGATCCTGTAAGGATCAACGCTTGCCAATAGCCGGCCACAGGCAGAGTGAGAACATGAGGCTCACATTACCCCCATCCTCCCCTGAGCAGATACAAATCTCAGATGTGTCAAGTGTCTGTTCAGTGCTGGTTAATCATAGGGACAGCAGTTGCTCTGTCGGTCTCATGACTGACATCAGTACAGCACCAGCCAGGAAAAAGTATTTCTCTGCTCAGAATAGAACTTTGTGCACTTAATTTTAAAATAATTTCTGAGACTGTCCTCCATGTTAATTATTTCCATGGCTTCCTGAAAGCCTTCTCTTTTATCCGCAAGCTGAGACTTATTTCAGGCAAGTTTTTCTTTCAAGGTTATGCCGATGTCTATTGATTAAAGAGTTGCATAGCAACATTTATTTTAAAATCTCTGACCCATTTATCTGTAACAATTCTCCTGATATTTAATGTATTTGAACAATGAAACAAGCATCAGAACATAAATTCAGGTAATATCACATCTGAATATCACATCTGAATATCCATCTTCTTTAACCATCTACATGGTATGACTCTCATGCTCAGATATGTTGATAAATACACAGATAAGAGAGAGGAAGAAACTCAGGATAATCTGGATATTTTGTGTTCCTGCTGATAAGTTTTAGCTATTAACAGGCAAGAAGACAGGCTTTTGAGTATGCAGTTAGTTTTAGAGCCATGAAAATAGGTCAATCACACTTTTAACTGATTTGGATTTTTTCTTTTGACTTTTAATTTTGTATTTTCTAATTAAAATTATACAAAAAGTCTGAATGATAGAAATATAAAATTATTTGGGTTGGAAGATCATCTAGTTCCAAATCCCTGCCATGGGCAGGAACACTTTCCACTAGACCAAGTTATTCAGAGCCCATCCAATCTGGACTTGAACAACTCCAGGATAGTCAACAACCTCCCTGGGCAAGCCACTCCAGTGCCTCACCATCCTTACAATAAAGAATTTCTTCCTTCTAAACCTGCCCTCTTCCATCTTAAGGCCATTCCCCCTTGTTCTATCACTTGTGAAAATTCTCCCTCCAGCCTTCTTGTAAGACCCCTATAGGTACTGTAAGGGTTCTTTAGGGTCTCCCCTGCATTTTAGTCTTTGTGTACTAAAATATATTTTTAAAAAAGTAACAAATTATGTTTTCATGACATTTCAGTAATAATTTCAATATTCACAGTTTGGTTCCAAGACATACAAAACACTAGCCTTACATGAAAACATTTTGTTTAAACATAAAAAGCCATATCTTATCATTAAAACAGCTAAACTAGAAAAGAAAACAAGAAAGTTAAAGATTTAATATTCTGCAAATATTTTGGGCTTGTAATGTGTGAAACAGACTTGTTATATACAAGACACACGATAAAACTATAAATAAATAATAGTTGCTAGTCTTGATTATAAGTGAAAAGAAAATGCAGGTATATTTTGTTGTTTTCCATGGAAACAATAATCACTTATGTATGCCTTTCTATTCCAAATTACTCCTTCAAATAATAGCCAGTGACATTGATTTCTCCTGGTAGTTTGAAAAGTAAAGGATTTCTTCATGTATTATCTGTTTTCAAAGCTTACTGAAACATAAAAACAAAACCGATGTTAAACAGTTGAGTTAGGCAGCTAGGTGTTCTATCTAGCTCACTAATGAAACCACTGACACAGTGTCAGTCACAAGACAAGATTGCCAACTTTGCTGTCCTTGAAGGGGAATGTTTAATGAAGGAAACATACATTCTGAATATAAATCTCTCATACTTTATAATGCAGCTCTGAAACCAAACTCACTGAATATGTCCTGGTGTGCCAGGAAAGAAATAGGGACACTGAAACCCCAATTGCCCAGTTTTTCTGTAAGTCTTCCAGAAACAGTTCCCATGCTGATTGGTAACCAGAACTTCTGGAGACAGCAGAGGGACTAGTATTTGCAGTTGGGCATAGATTTCTTTGTTTGCTCCCTGTTTCATTTCCAGTTGTATGGAAGGGAATTTCACTTCTTTCATCCTGTGGAATGTACTTGGGTGATCTTCTGGCAAGGATTCAAGAGGCTCTGGAGAGAGTCAGTCTGGTGAGCCCATGGGCCTAACAGTAGGGAAGTAGAGCAGGGCAGTATTTGGTTTTCATGGAGTAATGTAATTGTCATCCCCACAGAAAGCTTGACTACTCCTATACTAACACTCTGAACCATCATGAGCAAGGGTTCAGTGGAGAAATAGTTTGGTGGCAACTTCAAAGTCCCAACTTGTCAACTTTTAAACTTAAAAACTGCAGGCTGGTGATTTACAGTGAGTATAATGAGAACATGAAAATGTTTCAAAAACATTCTTTGTTTGAAGAAAACAAATCTGAGACCTTTGGTCAGCAAAGCTCTTCCCTTAGTGACCTGAGTGTAACATTACAGTCTTTATGAAACACGAATACATGTTCAGTCATAAAACAGTCCCCAGTATGATCTATATCAGTAGAGATGAAAGACCAGAAGCATGGATTATACTCTATTCTATTTGTAGACTTTAAGCCTAAGACAACAAACAATTAAAAAGTCATTTTGAACACAAATACCTCTGTAGCAAAAAAGCTGTATTACTTTCTAGATGTATTTGACAAAAGCCATTTATTCTACTAAGTGTTGTGAGACTAGATGTCATTGAATATTCATAGGGAAGAAACATTTAGTCTTATGAAAATTACAGTATTTCTGTAATAATTGTTAGAATGAAATATAATTTTTGGTTGCTAAACAATACCTACTAGTTCTATACATTAATATTAAAGTAAAAGACATTTTCAATAACAGTGTAAGTGACAATCTAAAAGAAATATGCAAAATCTGTCCTCTTGGAGTATCAGTTTATTTTTTTGGATCATATCCAAAGCTCTCAAAATTCTTTGAAATTCTTTCTATTGATTTCAATAGGGTCAGGCCTCTATTATGTCATATCACTCTACATGTTGTTGCACCTAATATTCTCAACTGTTGAACCTCAGGGTCAGCATCTGGTAGTTCAGTATATGCCTTGAAGAGACATTTCTATATAATTTTCATCGTTTTCTACTCCTAGTTTTCTTTAAAAGCACTATTTTTTGGTTTTAATTTTCATTCTTTTGTCACAGTTGCAGAAACTGATGTAGGCAGTTTTTAATTAAGAAAGGCTCTGCTTGGCAGAGTACCATGCCTTCCTTCCTCTGTAGTGCGTCACAGGTTCAACCTCTGCCCAAATTAGTAGCTGTAATAATGTAACAGAAAAACAAAACCATGCCTAAATAACTTTAAACACAATGAAAACTACCCATTAATTAAAACACATCAGTTGTAAAAACCAGATTTGATATTCAGCTTTTAGAATCTCGTGGCACATATGCATCTAATTTTTCAAATTTAACATAGTATTAATTTTCATTCAGGAGCCTCCTCTTTTTGAAAGAGCATTGCAAGTCCCATTGTCATTGTTGGGTTCTGTTTTTCAAGTGTACTTATCTGGATATGACTGTATAACACTCAGTCCTGGGCTCACAGGCTCTTCTAAGAGTATTACTTTAATATTTATATATATATAGGGTTGTTTAATACCTTATTAAAACATCCAAAGTATAAGCCATGAACTTGTTCCTAAAGAGCTTCTTTATTAATTTAGGGAAGAAAATAAGGGAACTTGGCAAAAGTTCCAAAAGGGTACTACACAATCTAGACAAAATGTTCCACCACAATACCAACTCAGCAAATACTAATCAACAACACCCAAAGAAATATTCAATGAATTCACCACACTTAATCCCTCCAGCTCCAAGCCACCCGAACTATCAAGAACAGGAGTAAAGAGAAAGAAACAGATGGAGAAAGAAGAGAGAGAAGGAGGGAGAGAGACCTAGTACTAGTGGCAAACCATATCTCACATGTCCAAATGGCAGGACAGCAACACGTGTCAAACATGTGCCTCTAGTTTTATCTGCTCTGGTCTCTATGACCAAACCCCCCAGATGGGGCCTCTGACCCACTGGCCACTCTGGGGTTCCAAGGCAGGGTGAGGACCATGTTCTCACTGTTCCTGCCTATTTAAGCTGGGTCAGGGGCTCCAGGAGCTGGAGGGTGTTATAGTTATCCTGGGCTGTTTGTGACCGACAGCTTCTCCAGGGCTTCCCATATGGGCTCCAGGGACCTGCCATGACGGATATGATGTCACCCCACCTCTCTGAGGTTTGGCCCATCCCTTCCCCTCCACACATACACACACAAGCAACTCTCCCCACCTCCACCGCACATGCTCCCTCTACAAGCTGGTTCTGACCGAATAATAACTGATCTGGTGCATAACAGTGCAAAAACACACTTTACTTGAAAAAAAATTAAACCATTTTTCTTGAGTAAAATATACTTGGGAGAACAATGAACAGTTATTTGTCAACATAGGCAGGAATACCCTAGTTATGTTAGTAAATTCATATGCATGTGGCAACGTAAATACGATCAACTAAATTCTGCCAAGTCCCAGATCGTTTTTCAGGGTGGAGCTGGGGCTGACAATGAGAAGACATGGTGAAGTTCTGTCAGCAGCTGACTGTGGTAATCCCAGTCTTCTGGAGGAAAAACAGGGAGAGTATCTCAATGACAAAATCTTCTGTCTTTTAAGTGCAGATTGGTGTACATATTGCAAATAAGAGAAAGGTTGGTGTACATAGGACTGTGATTGTTGCTTCACCTTTGAGATGGTATCTCTAACAGAGGAATGAATTATAGGTGGTCCACTGCTTTAGAGATTTTCAGAACCATTGTCATATTATAATGAGTAAAGGAATTTTAAGGAAATAAAGCAATTTTTCTTTCTCCTAAGGGTTAAAAATTAACCTGCTATTAAATCATAAATACACATTTTTATGAAGATCGGTTGACTATGTTTAACATAAAGAAAAATTCATTGACATTTTAAGACTTGCCACTCTATTTTTCTTGTAAGATACCCAGCATGCAAAGAACACCCCTGTGATCTGTGAGTATAAAACTACATTACTTTACTAGATTAACAGAAGTAAGGGAGCCAGATCTTAGGCTTGATCACTACATCGGCATTCAATAGCTAACAAAAATAGAACCTTTTGTATGTAGCAGCCCAAACCACTTGTCAGATCTCCACTTAGGAAACCTTTCTAAGAATTAGGTGTATTTATTAAAGTAGGTAGGAACTATGAAAGTTCAGAAATATTTTTTGACATGTGATTGATGGTAGCATTAGGTCTCTGATACAATATAATAAAATGTTTCTAGTAAAAGCATTCAGAATCTCAACTTATCAAATTTAAAAAAAAACTTAATTAAAAACCATGGAAATAAATAAAGTAACACAAAACCCCAACACAAGAAAAAAAATGAATGTTTAATAGTACACCTGAGTTTACTAAATTCATTTTGAAGGGAAAGAGCTGGGGAAGGGTTTATTTTTACAGCCTTGCAGTAGCATATAATAATAGCTTGAAAACCTCGCATTTTATAAGGAGTGTAACTGGAAATAAATATTTAGAGTCTTGCCTGTCAGTAGAACACTGGATAAATGTTTTAACCCTTTTGGCTCTCATATTTTTGTTTTACATTCTACCCTGTAAAAATACAGTTCTGCCAGTAAGCACTACAAAGAAAACCTACAGATTATATGGATAAGGACTGGGTTTGGATTTGTAATACAAATAAAAAAGTGCCAAAGAACAGCATTCCAACTCAAGCATTGCTTTACAGTGCAAATCCTCTGTCTGAAAGGCTGCACACACATGAATAGCTGTATCACAGGCAGATTTGCTGTGATATTTACAAACCCAGACCATGATCTTTTCCAAATCTGCCTAAAAGCCACTCCCATAGTGTGTTTTAATAAGAAATGACATAAAATAACTGTTGTCTCTTAATAATATCTCCCTAAGATGCTGAATCTGTTGTACCTAAATTTTCCTTCTTATCTAGTGAACTGTGGTCACCAAAACATGTTATGACTCTTAAAATTTTAGAGAGAAGTATTATTTAAAAAAAAATCATTAGACCACATAAACATCTAATCAGAGCTATGTTAGCTAGTATAGGCTTTTCACATATAAGTCTTACCTGCAACAGGTAACCAGTTGTGGTAATACTAAATATGGCATATTGGGAAACAAATGATTATATGATTATATTTTACCCAAAACTATTAATAAAGAGAGTGTGTGCTTAGAAAAATCAATTTTATTATTATCTGAATATCATAATGTTTTATAATATGTATTTTTTTCTTTGTATGGCGGTAAATGAAAGGTAAAAGAGAATTTTCTAATTTAGTCTATAATTTGAATCACTGACTATTTTTTCTTTTAGAGAGACTTCAGTCATAGTGAGCCGGCCAATCGTGTAAGCTACAATTCTTCTATAAGTAGAAAATTCTGTATAAATGTTGTGCAAATTTCAGGGGCCACAGGGAAGGATTTTCCTCCGAGGTAGAAAAATATGTAACGCATTTTTATTTCAATTAAACTATAAGTAACACCGTTGCAATGGCAAAATTTATGTTTGAAATATCTGTTAAATAATTGTAGGAATTAAAATGTAATAGCCATCATACAGGATCCAATTTACAAAGATAAATTACCGTAGTGCATTATTGCAGTCTGGTGCCCACCTGTCCTGAGCAGTTATGTAGCAGGCACCTTGCTGGAAGTTCTCTAAAATGTAATAAAGTATTATTAGCACAGGGAATTACTAGCACAGGGAATTGTGAACTGCTCTCAAACTGGTCCCAGTCTCTGCTGCTAAATTGTTTCCTGTAGCAGAGCATACAGGCACTGTGACTAAGTTGAGGCATTTAAATCTAAGATTTAACACATGTAAAAGTCACATGCTGATGTGACTGGGAAGCACCAGTCTGAAGTACCAGTCTGTTGCTGATGTGCTGGGAAGTACCTGCATTTCCTACATGCCCAACTTATTCACTTACCTGACATCAAAATGTCTACCAAGGGCTGTACTGCCCGGGAGTTCCAGTGAGCTGGGACTTTGCATATTCAGTGATTCTGGGATTTTGATGCAAGTGAAAGATTTGGTGTCAGAGCCACTTCATTTGTCTTCTGGAAAATTAAAGGAAATTCTTCAGAGAAGTTCAGAGAAGAGAATAAATCTGAATTTAGACTAATTATTACTTCTGAAGTGCACAAAACTTTTAAAAAGGTAGATGATTTTTCTTTCCAATGATAGCATATTGTAGCATTTCACTAAATCTACCGACACACACAGTCTGTTACTTTATACACAGCTTAAAAGTTGTGTTCGGCTGGTAGCTCATTTTTACATCAGAAGAACTTTTTTGTAGAGTTTTCTGAAAATGCCCTTAAACCCAGAAAAATATCAAGATCTTTCCTGTCTTCTGTTCGTTTGCTACCTATTCAGTATGATGTTTGAAATAGCACAATCTTCTTGACAAAGAGCTAGGAATACGTATTTTTACTTCAATTAGGACTTGGATCATGGGTTTGGATATCAGAATGCCACAGTTGTTTTCCAAATGAGGTGCCGCCTCCTCCTAAAATTGTGATCCTGGAAATTCTGTATGCAAGTATCACCTGCTTAGTATGAAGAATCATCCCATGTCCAGAATTGAGGACTGTGTTTATGTGTGTATTCTCTGTTGTTCTTCCCCTGACCCAACAGAAAACACAGACTCTGTTGAGTACGCTGTCATAAAGAAGGAACTTTTTATTTTAATGGTTCACAGTTTGTGGGTGGATACTGTGCTTTAAGGTAACAAATATATTTTGAAAATTCCCAAGAAAAAAATAGATCAGAATGACTGACTTGGAAAACAATTTCTAATACTTTTGGATCCCTGAACTTTAATTTTGAGAATTCCCAGGTGTTTACATATAGTACAGTGCTGATCCTGTATGGGGACTGGGACAGGGTTATATGAGGTACTCTACAATCTATTAGAATGTCAGTCCCAACTCTGATGAGATTTAAAAATTAAAAAAAAAAAAAAACAAGGCAGAAAATTGTTAGTAAAGGAACCAACGAAGAGATCACATGAGCTTTTCAGAGCAAGACAGCAACCCTGTGATGGTGTCCAGAACAAGAACTAATATATCATTTGCCTGTCCCAACATATGCTTGTCCAGGTTATAATCCAACTGAATCACTGCCAGACATGCTTTATATTTAGCCCGTCCAACTGAAGTGCCCATGTTAGGAGCCTAAACATTCTCACTTTTATTTAAAGACTCAGAGGATTATATACCTAAACAGAATTGGGTTTTCAAAGTACCTTGTGGTAAGAGAAGTAGGCAGAAATATTTTTGGTACCAACTGATACTTCCCTGTTGGTTCTACATGAGATTTATAGATCACTTGCCTTAAAAAGTTTGGCTCTATCTGAGTATCCTGAGATAAAATTATTCCATGCAGATTAAAATAAGCAAATGACCCAAGGCATTTATGTAAAGAGGAGACAAAAGTGTGACTGAATTGGAAAGGTCATGGAAACAAGACCCAAAGGCTATAAATCTATTTAAAATGAAAATCTATTGAAATATTTATAACTAAGCCAGAGTTGAAGAAACCTATACAAATATTATCATTTTGTGCGGCAGCAGACACCCATAGGTGCTCTTCTGAGAAACCAGGAAGAGCATGGCAGCCTAAGATTTACATTGTTTAAGTCTATAAATTACACTATTGGAATAAGCTTTTTAATTTACTCTTTTTCATTCTACTTCTGTTGCTGGGTAAATTGAATGTTTTTCTAGTGAAACTTAGTCACATAGTACAAATATTAGTAAGCATAATGTGAAATATAATGATAATATGATCTAGTTATGCTTGGCTCCAGTAGGCTAAAGAATATCAAACATTATCAACAGAGACTTTCCTTTTATGGGGGAATGTGATACGGTTGTAAAAGAAGGCAGGACAAGAAGAGTTTGAAGCCATGCTAAATTTGCTACAGCAGTTAATTAGGGATTTGGACATAAAACGGTTTTGATTATGTCCATGCTTATTTTTAACAACTTCTGTAGCCTTTAAATTTGTGTCATACACAGATGTTTTACAACAATGTGTTATTTACTAAAACATGTTTGCTATTGAAACACAGTAGACTAACTGCCAAATAGTGCTTCCTAGCTGTTTTAAATGTCAATAAGCAATATATTTTTTTTTTACTGGTTTATCAGTTCTGTTTGATCTGCCTATAATTTCATAAGGTGACTAGAGGACTCCAAGAAGCTTCATCTCAAAGAAGCAAGAATCTAGATGTTCTTCATTCATCCTAGCTTCATTGCATGCAGGAGCTCACATCAAGAGTGCTTTTGACTCCCCTACTTTTGAAGTTAGGGCTTCCTTAGATTAGGCAGCAGTGTTAAGCAAACATCACCCTCCACTGTCCTAACTGATCCTGTGTTGAAAACCATCACAGAAATAGGTATGTCTGAAAATTCTGTTTGATCTCCTCTCAGCCATCACAGCTCACAGTTACACAAAACTGCAAAAGTCAGCTGCCGGAAAGGTGCTAGCAGAGTACCAGAGTTGTGTTGACCATCTTCTGCGATGGTACCTATGCTGTGACATCAGTAATTTACAGCAGAAGAACAGGAAATAGGACACACAGCATTAGCCTGCCACCACCTTTACGGTCATTCATCTACTTAAGCCTTTATTAAAAGGAAGTGTGAAATGCATGCATTTCATTTTGGTAGTGCAATTTTATTGTAAAATTACCAGGCACAAACCAACAATATTGAATTTTGCCTCTGATGATGATGATCATTGTACTCAGACACACAGCTGCAGGCTCAGAAGTTCCTGAGTCACAAAATCTTGGAGGCCGAAGGAATACTTTGGAATGATCAAATCACTGACTGAGTATATCCTATATGTTTTCTCTGTTCTGAAATTCCTCCCTAGACATCTGGTTTTGGCCTTAGTAAAGGAGACACTGTAGGTGGAGATGAAGTCAATGGGCTGTCTGGTCTTGGCACATAAACCTCTTCTTTCTTTAACTCTGAGAAAAAATCTGGTGACAGCAGAGAGATCAAGTGGTGCTTGGAAACTAGGAATCATAAAAATAATGAAAAAAGAGACAAGTTCCAACAAGGAACATAGAAAACAAATAGAACCTAAACCACACAGTATGAAAGTATTTCTCAGTCACACATCATAACCATACAGAAGGCAGGAGACCTACACATACAAACATTATGCCCCAAAGAATGAAGAGCACCTAAAAGTAAGATGGAATTTGACCTTCACCTCAGTCCATAATCAGTCATTCTTGGAGTTGGCATAAGGATCTGTAGGATCTTGTGAGAGATTTTAATGAAACTGTCCTTTCTGCAGCAGCAGGATTGACTTCCTTTTTGATAATGGTGACAACTGACAGTACTGTAACTTGGAAAAGCCGACTAGGAAAGCAAAAGACTAAACCAGCCATTTCAGGATGTTTTTATGTGAGAAGCAGAAGATAAATAGAGACTGTGGAAATAATTTGTGAATCATCACAGTTATAAGGATAAAGACACCATACTGAAAACCAAAACACATTTCTTGACCAGTAATGCTCCATTTCATGCTGGCTGCATGGATGAATATGTATTCCCTACTCAGATCCTAGAGGACACCATTAACCCTAATTTCAATTTCAGTTGTATCAGGCACAGTCAAAGTCTCACTTTATTGGTACTAATGATCATTACCAAAGATCCAGCCTATGGAATGCTGTTGAACTGGAGTCACACTGCAATCTTTCCATGACAACCACATATCGATCATGACTCAGCTGTGCAGAATGAGGAAGCATGCCATGGCTAAATCCACCTTGAAAATGTGATCTGCAAAATATGAAGGGATGGAGAGTATAATCCCTGTGTTCAACAGAGTCCTAACTAATAATCTACTAATTGAGTCACTTCAGTCAACTTTCACCAATTACAAGGCAGGAACACATATCAAATTGTTTTAGAGAAGTGTGCAAAGTCTTATGAAAATTATAGCACCAATGAAGAAAATAACAGGGGAAATTACACAAGTCAATACTTCTGCAGTCTAATAGCTCATATTTTGATCTTACATAACTGCTGTCCTAGAACTAAATATACCATTGGTTTGTCCATATAATAATGTGATCTAACAAAGGGTTTTGTAGGAATTAATTTAGTTATTTCAAACGGAATCAGAATTCATTATGTTTGCCAGTTATAGTGTTTGTCACAAAGTATTGTAACAAAAATGCAAGTGTCTGTAACTTTAGATGTTTTCTACTTACTTCTTTACGACAAGTTTAGGGCATAACATCATCAGATTTCACAAGCAGTAACTGCTCTTCTTTCCACAGCAACTAGACAATCGGAACTGCAACTGTATTTCTGAATTAAGGCACAAATCTTCCTCCAACTTTCCATGCCTGACATCTGTTTAGGACCACCATTTCCCAATTATCTTTACCAATCTGAGGTGCTGCAAAGGCACAAAGAAATTTTCTTTTTCAACCCCTCCCTCCTTCACCACTTTTTTGAGTGAACTTATGCTTCAAGTAGAAAGTTACACTCTGCACATTCTTTCCACTTAAACGCACCATTTACTGCAGCTCATTCACAGAATATATCACCAATTGATTCACAATCCTTTCTTTCTTAATGGGCATTTACAAACGTTTTCCTTTCAACAGCACTATCTTCTCCATCAGGAAGTGTGGGCATTCGCTTTTAATTCCTGACTTTAGCAGCATCAAGGTACTTAATCATTATAACATGGCTGACAGTATCACCAGGTCTTACCATCCTGCAACCTTAAAATGTCCAACCCTGGGAACAGAAACAAAACACTCTGGCTTTACAGAATTTGCAAGGGTGAAGGGTGGAAGAAAAGTATTTAGAAATAATGTAGGAAACACTGAGGAAGAATTTTAAAGATTTAGGAGGACTTAAGTCAAGTTGTTTCTTCAGTCAGTTTTCCAGCTGTTTTGTTTGTCTGTTTATAGTGAAGGTGAAAAAACATTTGAAAATAGACTGCAGTGTAACTTTGCTTAAATAATTTTATACATTTTACCTATTGCTTGAAAGTGTCCTACAGGATATGGGAATGAAATTATGTACTTGCTTTCCCTCCAGCCTCACTTTGTTCTGACTCTTGATTCTACTTATTAGTTTTTGTAGGAAACAAAGAGATAAAACTAAGATTCAATGCAGTGAGTAGAAATCTACTCTGTTACTGAGGCTGTTCCAATGACTAGAGAAAGCATGCAACTGAATGGATCATATTGTGAAAATCAGTGCACTTAAACGAAACTAATTCCCAAATCTCAAACCAAAACTGAATTATTGAATTACAATGTTTATTGTATTCAATTTTATGGATAAGTTTGCCAGATATACATTGTAAAAAGCTATTGTATATGATAGCATAACATAAATCAGTCAAATGCAATTTGGACAAAGAAAACCAGAAGGATGTGTGATGTCTGTACTGAATTTGTGCATCTTACGCACAGGGAGCTTTTCTGATTTTGATTTTCCATAAAACTGAAATGTGATTCTAAACATATAAAAGTAGCCAAGTAAAAAAATGTGTTATCTTGGCCACACTGTACATGTAAAGCCTTGAGATGTAAGCTTTAGCCATTTAAATGCTCACTTGGGATTAAGAGATGTGGCTTTGTAAAGAAAATCATGACACTTCCCCCCCTCCTCCCCTCCTGCCCCCACTTTTATACACCCCATTTCACTATAGTTCAAAAATACTATCAACTGAGAAAATCAGCATTATTTTATTTTTCTCTTTTGTTCCTTTATAGAAATCATAAAATATTCAGAAATGCTATTCTGTTGCTGGGGTGGAGGGAGGTATGTTATTTGTAAAACTTTTTTTTCTTTAGCACATAGAGATTTAGTAAATTCACCAACAATTTACCGGTCACAAATTTAAACACTCAGACAAATAAATCGCCCAGATTAATTTGTAATATTTATAATTTTTATAGTCCTTGCTATGCTCCTATACTCACACTTCAGATTACAGAGAATACCAGGTAGCCTACAAACACAGGCATGATTATCTTATGTAATCTGTTATACCAAGAAAGAGAGGTTTTAAAGAAAAGTGAATCACATGATTTGAAGGGAAATCCTGGATTATGCAGTCCAGCAACACCATTGTAAAATTCCTTTCTTATTTTTTCTGCTTTATCAAACACAATGACTCATTAGACCAGAGCTGTCAGCAGCCAGAACAAGCTGATTTCTAGATCCCCTGCAGAACACTTGTACCACCCATCGTGCTAATATCCCATGCAAGAGCTGTGCAATTAACTGGCTTTAGCTCACTTGTACTAGAGACACAGACAGGATTGTGACAGGCCTTTGCTGGACCTGAGATAGATGTGATCTTACGATAGCAGAGACAGAGCTGAATGAATGAGAAGAGAATGGAATCATTTGGCAGTGACACAGGTGAAGCTAAATCTTAGCTATAATGTAAGCTGACCCCTTCCCTTTCTCTCCACACAGTAGAGCTGCCACAGAAGTTTCATACCAGTGAGTTTGGCCTAATGGCTTCTCTTAAGCACATATTTTATCTAGGGGAATATTTTTAGATCTTCCAAAGACAGGAGTTATATCCAGAAAATAGAATAAGAGCAAGCAAGACAAAGTAACATTTTACATGTGCTTGCTGAGTTTTCCTAGGTTAGGCCCTTGAGCTTTTAAAGGTGAGCAATAAAAGCTGATGTTGTTGAGTAGCCGTATCCTGTACAGCATTTTTTAAAGGGAAGTAAATGCCTGCAGTAATGGAAATTCAAAACAATACAGTCTTGCCTCAGAGTATTTTTAAAATTATTTTACTAGGCCAATTGCATTAATATCAGAAAACAAAAAAGGTAATTTTTACATTATTTTCTATTGGTCTTCATGATTTTGTCACCAAAACCTTGCTGGTGACATCAGGAATACATTTCTATCACACACCTCCATCACTCAGCTTGCAGCACTTTCTGTGGGGCCAGGTGTCTCCAATTTGGAAGAAATTATTAAAATCTGTTCAGCTGGTTCTGCATCAAAGAACTCTGTAATTGCTTGGTTCTAGGGCTTTCTGCCATCTGAGGCTGAAATAGCAACCATCTGTTAAGAACTGCTCCACTGAGTAATTTTTTTATATTTTGCTGAACAATAACAGAAAAAAATCTTTAAAAACCCAAAACCTTCTTAGTTATAGCTTGGTATTGAATGAAGTCTGAAACATGCATGATCTCATCTTCTTGTTGTCAGATTTCTGCACTGGTTGATTGTACAGCAGTTAGAATAGTTTCCTTATCATGAAATATTGCTACTTCGTGCTAATAATGACTCATAGGAAAAAAGAATAATTGTTTTCCTATTATTCACTTAGCAATTCACAAGGTGCTGAGAGTTCCACAGATTAAATTAAAGAGAATTCCTTATCTAGGAAGCATAGGATTTGAAGAATGGTCTTCTCTATAAAATGGTTTCTCTAAAATGAATGTTCATATTCTACTATCTAAGTACACTTGGTCATTTAGGAAGAGATTTAACTTGAACAACTTGTACTATCTGAAAGTTGTGTCTATTGAAAACCTAGTCCTCTGGGTTTCTTCTATAGTCAATACTAAGACACAAACACATCCACTGACCAATTCACCTTAATGGTCATGTTTAAACTGGAAGAGGTGAATCAGCTTGTGCAATTATGTCTCCACCTATCTGTTTATATGCTACAGCAATCCAACTTTAGTCCCTTTCTTTGTGTTTCTGTGTGCTCTGCCATAAAAGGAAGTGCTTAGTTTCTCCAAATCTTTATGTATTTTTCCACTTTCATAATTGCTGAGGCCACATACAGATCCTTAGTAGAACTTCATTTTCTGATACTAACTTCCATTGCATTTAACAATAGTGCAGACCTATGAAAGAACAATTATATAAATACAACTCATATCATAATGTGTTTACATACACCAATATTAATTCTATGATTCCTAGTTTTTGAAAAATGTAAATTTTCCATTTTGGATTTTTTTTTAATTTGTGCTTGGGGAATGGAAAGGAGATAGTACCACTCTGTTGCATGAAACGTCTCCAATCTTGAATGGTAGCCACATAACTTTTTCCCTTGAAGACTCTAAAGATCAAAATAATAATGTGAGTGGATGACCTTACAGCTGAGGAACAGAAGGAATGAGAAGTGAGTTAACCAAAGCTTCACAGGAAGTTTAGAGCAAGAGTTGGAGTCAACTCTCAATTTCTAGGCCTTCTTTTTGTCAGTTCAACACACAACAGCCAACTCTATCTCCTCATATCTGGAGAAGCCAGCACTCTGCCATCATGTTCCATGTGTCAGTCTCTCAGTATGTGGCTTTATTTCCGGTTCTTCTGGTCCAAAATTTCTAGAAGAGAATAATATTAGAGATAGTAACTGCTAAATGATGACATTTACAATATTAAGGCTTATGGAAGCCTTAAGAACAAGTAGGCTGGAGGTGTGCTGTAATGACTGCCTGCCTTGCACTTTTGAAGCAGGAATTGATTTCTTTGTCCTCTACTTGAACAGTGAACAGCACAATATGACTTTGGTTGTGACTTTGACTCATCAATACTTCATTCTCTAATGCATTTTTTCAAAGGAACTTTGAAATGATTAGTGTTTTAGATACATATGAAAACGGGAAAGTAAGAGCTGCAGTTTTCATTTGTCTTTAATCTATTCCTCAGTCAGTGATCCCATAGGAAGACCGACTAACTATATACTGTATGTGGGTTACATTCTAGGTCCAGCAATATGGTAACAGTTCATAGAAGTCATTCATAACCTGATGTTTTTACAATGCCTTCCTATCATATCTTTGCCCATCATTAAGACATCATTAATTTCAGGCAGAGCCTTGGTAAAACGCCAAGCCATTCTTACTCTTCTTACTCTCCTCTTTCTGCTACAAGGAACTGGGGATTCAAAATGACAGAGCACCCAAGAGCTGGGAGGCACACACAGACAACTAAGCAGACAGGATATATTCCCCTTGGCTGCCAGTAAGATGATAATCTTCTCATAGAGGCATATTAAAATGCTGGACTCTCATGCAGAACAGTGGTGATCTCTCACTAGAGGGACAAACAGATGGCCATAAGCTTGTCTTTTCAATCCATGTGTTTTATGACATATGGGGATTGTATTTTACTGGGAATTGGGGAACTGCTTTGTTCTAAGACTTCTCTTCTTGACAGAGCTCTCCTGACTAGCAGAGTGCAATGTACAATATCTTTCCAGAGCCCTCTGAACAAACAGTCTTTTCTGTTCTGCCTTCACTTCAGGACTCCCTGAGAGTTTGAGAGTTGATGCCCAACCAAAGCAGACCACTCTCAGACAGCCCACTGAGGTGTGGTTAGACCCAAGGCTGGACACTTACTGATACAGCCTTCAGTTATCCCACCTCAGGCGAAGCATCCTCTGGGGACTTTAACACTAAGCCACATATATCTTTGTTAATTCATTACTGTCCTTTATTGGCTCTTAGATCATTGTGGTAACAGAATTACTGTGACTAGGAATGCTGTTTTATGGCAAAAAATAAAACTGGAGCTAAATTGAGTGTGACAGTGACCATAGAGAAGAATAACATTGCTAATGGAGCTCTTGCACTGCTCAGATTCCTCAGGCAACACTGGGATTGTAAAACAAGACTTAGTTTGATTTTATACATAGCAACAACTTCAAAACTGACAGAAACAAGGGCTATGAGACAGAAACATACCAAAACCGTGCTTGTGTCAGAAGAGTTTTGACTAATGAACTGAAGACAGGAGGTCTGAAGCGATCTATTCAGTGCTAAGGTTAGTAGCAGCACTCTAACTTAGCCAAACACGATTTTCCCAACTCCATTTTGTTTCTAGTGAGGGAGCTGTCTTTTTTCTTTGCTGTTGGTAATCCGAGGACCCCTAATACCAACAGAAACTGCTTTATGGAACGTTACTGTCACAGAAAGGAAAACTGAATGGTGGGTACAACACCAACATGCACAATCTTACCACCTCCACGTATGGCATCAGGGACAACAGAACCAGCTGGCCCCAACAAAAAAAAAGTGCAAAGCAATGGCATGACTTGTAAGAAGGAATCTCGCAGAGCAATATGACTGGCATTGAACCAAGAAGCTGTCAGAGATGTTTGCAGTTCATGGACAGAAGTCCCATTAGTATCCTGATTTGAATGAAACTTTTTGCAATATGGAGAACTCCATTAAAAAATTTAAACCAACAATTGTAACATACAGGTTCAAATTAAAGATCTGACACACTGGAAATGGAAACAGGGAAGCAAAACCTGAGGTGTTCATTACTCTAATGCATCATGTGCATGCAAATACTTTCTTTATGTAATTACTTTTCATAAATCAGAGAACATTGTAAGCTTGCAATATCAATTACTGGGATAATAACCAGGCAGAACTTTACACAGAACATGGAATAAATACTCCTTTCTTCCTAACAAAGATTGAAGTAGAAAAAGATACATTCAGCAGCAAACAAATTGAACTTGTCAAAGACGTAGATAAAAATTAGAGAAATTTAAAAAATCACTTTTTANTTGCAATATGGAGAACTCCATTAAAAATTTAAAAAATCACTTTTTAAACTCTTAATATTGGGCTGTCAGTATACTAATAATAATAATAATAATAATAATAATAATAAAGATAAATTCCAACTTCAACAACATGAACTGTGTTGGCACTGGTAGTATCTCTTTTGGGAAGAACAATAATCACAAAGATTCAAACTTGGAACTATTCACAAAATTCTGCTAACAAAAATATTTTAGAGCATGAAATCCAAAGGAAAAAGAACATGTGAGAGAAGTACATGGTTATGCATACATAAGCTTATGTAGAAACTCTAATACAGAACACTTGTACAATTCTATAGATGGTTCGAAACTTCCCCAGGGGAGATTTCCAACTCTTAAAAAGCATCCACGCCCTTCAGAAAAATTTCCCTCAGGATAGTCTCAGATTCAATGAGAGATCCTGTAAAAATAGCATGCCATATGCTGATGTAACTCATCATACACTCATTGAGAACAAGTGGAGGAGTAAGTGAAACTGTCTGTATAATTGAGTTTTTCCTGGGTTATTTTCTTGCTTGCTTGCATGCTTGCTTTTGTTCAAACTAAGGAAAGAAAAAACTGAAAGGAAAAGTGTATTCTAATAAGCTCTCTTTTGGAGACCTAAAATTAATTTTTTTTCATTTATTTTCTAGGTGTCTGAGCTTTTTCCCCTTCCTGTAACTGAATAGGCTCCCACCCTCTGGAAATGTGGCTCTTCAGTGTCATGATGCCTTCAATCCTTGGCTACCTGCCTTCTGGAAATATGGCACAGACAAGTGGCCTGAGAAACTACTTCCCTGGGAGAACAAGATCTGAGGGCACCCTGGCTTGAATGGCAGTGCTCACAAATTCTTGCAGAATCAAGCAGTATCCAGAAACCCCCCACATCTAGTTAGAACAAGGGATGACACTGACACAGTAGAAAGCAGTCAGTGGCAGGAGGTCCTACCCTGCTAAGATATAAAATCCAATCAGTGCATGTATACAATGCAAGCCATCATGCAAGTTCAACTACTGGCACTAAGGTCCTGTCTTGGTGTTGAGCTGTGCTAAACCCAGCCTATTTCACCAGATTTCAAATCTGCTTTTTGAAGCAGGATTTGACTGATAAGCTAGTCTGCTGGCTTGTGAATTTGTGACTACCTTTATATTATAAAAGTCCAGTCCCCTTTAATACAGTCAGGTTCTTCTCACACAACCCTTCGGGTGTACGTGAGGGGATTCCTCACTTGGGTGGGGATGCCCTCCAAGGATACTCCTTGAGGTTGAGCGAAAGAGCCCCACGAGTGTTGTTATGGATGAGTTACTTAATAATAATGATTAATAATAATTAATTACTTAATAATAATTTCTTTTTGCTAGCTTTAATATATTTGCTTCAATAATTCCTTTAATAAAGTGCACTGACATATTTTACACTATACTACTAGTAGTTTTAGCTTTTATACTATGTAGTAAATAATTCTGATTAAGATATTTGTCTGAATAAATGTAATAGTAAATCGTTCATTTCATATAAACTCATTTTGTCAATCAACAAAACCTCTGGGAAAAAAAGTGGTTCAACCATGCCTCTGTAATTTCTTAAATTTAAACCACTGACATAATCCATGGTTGGTTGAATTCAACCACCCCTAGACTCCTTTCTGAGAAGGAGTTTGGAAAGCAAGGGAGTCCTTTCTGCACCTCATGATTCAACAGCAGGGATTTTAAAATAAATTTTGTCTAAGCCTTTCACTCCCAGCCATGACACTCTACCTTACTTAGAAATCTTTCCACAAATGTTTTTCTAAAAATACTTCAGGAACCAGTACTACATGTGTGAAAAAAAGGTGAAGGGGTTCTTTCTGAGCATGTTTTCCCAAAAGCCTGTAGATGAAGTCAATTTTCCTTAGTGTACTAGCTGATGCTGTCTGCTGGTGTACCAGGCCATGAATAAATGGGCACCGTTTCATCAGTGGTATCACCTCTCTTGACTTGATGTTCCTAATCTATGACTGGGACTCAAATGTGAGTAGGGATTAAAGTAAAGTATGTCAGTCTGTGCAGGATCGCAATCTTAGATATGCTTCCAAACTTTGCACGTTTATTTCTGCACTTCATAAACAATTTCAATATATTATTATGCTTAGACTTGGTTCTTAAAATCACATAGGTTTTGCAAGGCAAGTTGGTCTGTCACCACTAGATCCTGTCAAAATAAAGCCAAACCACCAGAAAGCGCAGTACACTAATCAGTTTAGTCCAGGGTCAGTGTTTCTATGTAAAACTACACACAATATCAGAGGAATGTGGTGTTAATGTGATACTACTGCTGTTACTGCTGGTGCCATATGGGTGCTTTACAGTGCCAGTACTATCACAGCCTTAAAATAAGAAGGTTTCATTAGCACGTTCTTTGAATTTGTAACCTTATCCCTTAGGGATTATCTTTTGCTCACTGGAAGACTATTTTTTTAATATATGACTGATTTCTCTCATTATTTATATTAATTAAGCTTATCTTGAAAATAAAAATGAGAAAGCACTACCAGTCCCTAATTATAAGTGTTTACTTGACACTATGTCAGCAGGGAAATATTTTATGGTAACATAGACTTCGTAGCATTTGTTTAAAATTCAATTTTACATTGTTGTCAAACATTTTCACCTTAAATCTCTAAGTGTCAGGAACTCTAGATAATACTTCTATTTCTGGTCAGCTGATCAAGGAAATAATGAACAGCTGGAGAAGTGGAAATTGCTGAGACTTTCCATATTTCCAGATTAGCCGTTATAAAAATTAAATCACACAGAATTATGGAAGGAGTCTTGAACTTAAATTTCTTGTACGTTAGCAATATTTACACTGTGAAGAATTCAGTTGTGAACTACATTAAGGATAGAATTTATATTTGCTTTGTCAAGTGTTGGACATATGCATCATATTGCTCACCGAATAGCATCCAGTATAATGATGCTTTTATTCTTAGCAGCTCTTATTTTGCAAAACAAATAACCTTATTATATCAACTTCCTTAGGGCAACATGTATTAGCACATATTAGCAAAACCTAGTGTTTTGATTGTTTCCTTCTTGATGTTCTCCTTGATTTGCTTTCTTCTTTTCCTGCTGCAGAAGCCCCACAACCAGCCCAAATTTCCAGAGAGTTATTGTTCTTGCTCAGTTACATAATCCATATTATGTGATTTTATTGCACAAGGTTTAAAGAACTAAAGTCTTCTACCAAAATGGCTGTACAAAAATAAAACAGCACTGCAATGTTGTACTCTTAATATTAGCTTCTCCCAATCTGTCCCTCACAAATAACACATACCTCTGACACTGGAGGTCAGCCCTCATTTTGCTTTCCACTGTACGCTTTCCCAAGTGGAACAGGAGAACAGAAAATTTGGTTTTCTTCACTAAATTGCTCCCTGATAATGGTAATGGTGCCTTGGTAAATGGAAGTTTGGTAGCAGTTGTAACAGTTGAATGGAAGAGGGAGGAGGATGTGTCTGGGATCTAGAAAGGAAGGCATATTTGGGGGCTGAATTTATATTTTCATTTTTTCAGACTGATGACCTTCCTCTGCACTGCCCTTCAAATGTACTGTCATGGAAACACTACAGGGTGGAAAACCTTTCAAGAAATAGTTCAAAAGTTTCTTTAGATTTACATTTAACAGTCTGCTATATTAATAGCATGATTCACTTTGACTCAAGTGGACTAAATGACATCATTATTATACTGTGGGAGAAAGAAGTTAAGTTTAAGTTGGAAATAATGTTCAGAATCTTATCAGCAATATTTATGGAAGTATTAATATTACATCAGGGAAAAAAAATTGAGCTAAAATCCTGAAGAATGTGTTTTATATTGTAAACTTCCATAAACCATTGACACAAAGCAGCTTTAGCATTTGGCACAACTGTTTTCTCTCTGAAATGCTGTTTATGGCAAAGGAACAAAAAGGTAATATACCATATTTTCTTCTTGTTCTCAGATTTCTTTAGTATTGACTGATATATTTATAGCATATGAATGTGTGCATATGTAAGTAGAGAGAAAATGAGTTAATTGAATATTTTAATCTTCTTATAGATCCATTGTTGTCTGAGAAAAACAATCCAAAAATTTTGAAAGAACAAAAGCTATCGCACTTCTTTTATTCAATCTTTTTGGAATCAAAAGGAGAATTTAAAACAAAGTGAGATATTTATAGCAGTAACCTGTTGAGTGAAATATATACGTTTTTTTTCTTTAAGAATGAGTAGTACAATCTAATTATTGAGACTTTAATGGTATAATTATATATATAGATGAAATATAGAAGCAAAAATAATTTATATTTCAATACCAAGTTTTCCAGTTTAGAGATAGGTTTGTGGTATGTACTAAGGTATTTCATTGTATTTTGGACATATCTTTATTATGGAGGTGCATTTAAACTGCTGAAAATAGCAATATTAGTGTTCTCTTATTAATAGAAGTCAAGATTTTAAACAAATTTGGAAAATAATAGGCCCTCAATAATGAAAAAATTGAAGAAAATACTTTTTTCAAGACAAACTTTGGAGAATAGGTATAATTTTAAATAAGAACAGTATAATACTGAGGGAAAGCAACAGTAATGGTATCTCTCTAGTGTTGTGCATTTTGAATTACTTAAATGATACATTTATCATTATAGAAAACATTTTGAATGTTGTGAGTGGAGGGTCAATAACATAACTTGAGTAAACATAACTTTATACTAAAACAATTTTGCTATTCTTTTTGGCTTAAAATCCTCCTCATTATTTTGCCAAAATCCACTGCCCTTATTTTACCAGGTTTTCTGTATGAAACTGTAGAAAAAAAAAAGACAAACCACAAATCAACAAAATAGGGAAAGAAAACATAATTTATGGAAGGTTTTTTGTTTGCTTGATTGGTTGGTTGGTTGGTTTATTAACAGGCACCTTCAAATCAGCAGGTTGTAACATTCTGATATTGACAAAGGCATTAACTAGAAATACAAATTAGGTGATTTTATTGCAGTTGATGGACCTCAAAATGATACCCTGCTCTCCATTTCAGACACATATGTATGCGCACTAAGTATATATGTGTTGTCTGTGACCTCGGTTTACCTCTGTTCGTAACTCCAAATGGTTGTTGTCTGTTAGGTGAATGCACCAGCTCCTTTGAGAAGATGCTTAGCTTTTCCTAACTCAGTGCCATAAAGGGCCCATGTTCAGAGATACTGGGCTTCATGCTGCTTTACTTTTCAGCACCTTGTTGTTCTTACTCAGAATATTTTATTTGCCTTAGCCTTTTGCATTTTTCCTACAGCGGAAGTGTCTGTTCATCTCCAATTGAAAAGTTATCTGATACGAGTAGACATTAATTCTGGAGCCAATTTCTGAATATATTTCTCTTGGAGACAGTTATTACTCTCCAATTGAGAGATGTTCTTACTGGTGACAGAAGATCTTAGCTGTAATTTGTTTCTAAGGATTTTACTTTCCTCTTAATTGAAAACTATCTGTAAAGTCAATAAACTCACTAGCCTTCACATTACAGTAACAATGGACTGGAACACAGAAGTTCTGGGAATCAAGTTAAAAGGAAATGTGGAAGATAAAAATGTTCACTGTTTTCTCTTTGGCAGTTCCAAAGGAATTATGAACTGACATTTGTGGTAACTATGACACATTTTGTGAAAGATACAAAATACATTTATATTTCTGTACAATATAAAATCTTGTTATACACACTAGAGGTTTCAAAGTTCAGAAGAATTTTTGCGAATTCTATATACAGGCTGAAATAGGATAGTGTGTCAAACAAAGAAAGATGAAATGTGATTCTCCCACCATACTCTTGATTAAGGTTATTAATGAAACAAACAACTTTACAGAAAAGACACATAGAGCTTTTGTATATTGAAATATCCAACTCTGAGTCCTGTACAACAAGGACACATTATACCCACACTATCTCCTGAGATGGATTTTAATGGTTTCAGTCACTGAAGCATCGGTCATACCAGGAGAGACTGAGAGACCAGAGGCCCTTCAGCCCAAACATGAGAAGGTTCAAGGGAACCTTATCCATGTGAATAAATCCCTGAATGAAGGATTAACAGTAGCACACTTCCTTTACTAAGAATATTAAGAAGACAGTGTAATTAGACTGAGAAGCCAAAATCTTAATAATTATTTGGAAAGATACACTTCAAGTTGATAAAACTGTTACAAATGGTTATTTCAAGGAAAAAATATAGCTTTAAAAAATTGTGCAGGAGGGGAAGGTGAAAAGAGTGGGGGATGCAGTAATTAGTAGTTTCCTGACAAAAATAGAAGATACAGCTTAAAAACTCATTTATCATGTGAATATCAAATGCATATCTTAAATTCGGAAAGCATAATGGATTTTCATATATTGAGGGCTTGTTTCCATATCTAGAGTAAAAGTTAATGTATAAGAGAGGTTATATAGCATTTGGCTACAGTTGACTTACAGTATATTAATTTTAGATGTGTTAGAAGAGTGTTACAGAAGGATAATTCAAACTAATAGATCTATTAGATAACCAAAATAAAAGTGCTATTAGTTCATACCAACATATAGAAAGTGCAGAGCAAATCAAATATATTCTAAAAGGAGATGTTAACTTTATGCTTTAAATAGAAAATATTTTTATGGTGTGTTTGTCCTTTGATGAAAATTGCCATGATTAAAAGTTCTTTAACTTGCTATATTATATATATCCTCTCCTCTATTCTCCTCTCCTGTCCTTTCCATAAGAGCTTGCAAGCACAAACAAGCATCTGCTTTCAGACTGCCTGGGAAATGTGATGGGCCCACAGTCACATCTCAAGGGAGCTAAAGCACATGGGAAGCCAGAATTTCTGTTTCCAGTGTCATTCTTACAACTTCTAGTTAAGAAGAGGTTTCTACATCAGCTTGAGCTGCACCTCATATACCACTCTGATAAGCCATGCAGATCTCTTCAAATCACACTGTCCAGACCCAGAAAAGAGCTGTGTCCGCCTAATGTTTTTATCATGTCTAGTCACTCACTTTGGACAGTTGCAAAACATGAGCCATATCCAAGTTATTTTTTTCCCTGTGTTGAACTTCAAGATAGAGCCTTCCAGAAGAGAAGGTGAGATTTGAATACTATACATTATTTTAACCTGTTGTGGAAATGCTCCTGCTACAGCTATGCAGGACTGTGGAGTATTCCCATCTTCACATTTTTTAAGCCACACTGAAATGCATAGGAAATGTAAAATTACACTCAGCTCCTTGATTCTGATCATGTATAAAGAAATGTTAGTGAGGAAGAGATCCTCTTATGTGGATGTGCAGTCACATGTATCTTTGACTGTTTCTCCATTTTATTTCATGCAAATTTTACTGCTGTTGGTCACTATGTTTAATAACAGAAGCCACATGCATCATGACTGATCTCATTGCTGGGAGATGCAATCTCACATTGGAATTTACATTCTTACTGCTTATCTTGTTGTCAGTGGAGAATCCATCACGTTGCTTTGACTAATGTTTTTTTTTAATTTTAGCTAATGTATGTCACAGCTTGCATACCGAGTTATATTCTGGCATGTTCTTGTAGGAGCCAGCACTGCTGTTATCCTGTCAACACCAGGTTTCAGAAGGAATTCCTTTGATAAGTCTGCCTTCAGTGTTGCGTCCCTCAAATTTGCAGTTCATCCCAGTGAGGGTTGTCTCGCTGCTTCAATATCTGTGTTTAAAGCAAGACTCTTATTTCTGTTGTTTTCCCAATGCCTTCCACTTACTGGAATACTGTTTTCTTTAGAGAGTGCCTTGGGAGGACATTTGAAAAGAGATATTTCAATAAACAAATATATGAGATGGAGAGTTGGGGCAAGAAAGAGGCAGATACCTATACACAAATCTAAACTAATTTTGCTTATGCTGCTATACCTTTGAAGCTATTTCAGTAAAAGTTATTTAGTGAATTATTGTTCCATGCCATGTATTTAAAACTAAAGCAATCATGAAAGAAATACTTTAGGAAGATCAGTACTATCTCCTTAAATAATATGATACACTTGGTATTGTTTTATCCATATTGGGTAAAACACTTTCGTTATTTTAAATGAGCATTTACAGTATATTTTGGATCTGTTACAAGAACTGTTAAAGTGAAGAGGTATTGCGGTGACCTGAATAATTTTATTGAAGCTTTACTACTTTTGAGTAACCTGATTAACTCACACAAGTGCCAACACAGCCTTCGTGCCAATCCACACCACACTATTAAGTTATTTTTCTCTCCCTCATCTAATCTAGTTTTCAGCACCTATACCAAAGCCAAACTGCCAGGATGAGAGTCTCAAGTTTGGAGAATGAGAGGTTGAAAATTACTTGAGCCTGAGAGTATTTTGGCACAAAGGTGGTAAGATAGATCTTCATGAGGAATTTATCAAAAGTGTAGGTCATATAAAAGAAACTGAAACAAATTCTTCCTCATGTAACAATCAAACTGTGCTATAACTTGTAGGTTTCTTTATGTAAGTGAGAGGAGGCTTCGGCCAAGCATTTATCTAATAGTTTAAATGTAAATGGAGTTCAGTAGAGGACTGTATTTTCCAGACTAACCTGAATTACTGCTGGGAGTTAAACTATGTGTGTCCCTTTCTCATATTAAAGAAAATGAGTAGGAGAAATATAATCTAATCACTTGCTGATATTTCATAGAGATGGGAGTAGGAAGAGGCTTTAGGTTTCTTCAACTGTTTATTCTACTTTATTTTTCTTCTGAACATGATTCTGTCTTCTCAAGAAAACTGCTGTTTTGGATGCAGTCTTACTGAACCTCTGCCCAGTGCTTAAATCAACTGAATCTGAGCCTTTTCCAGGAAGACTGGGAGGAGATGTGAAAACTGTTTAGAACTAAGATTAAAAACAATAAATGTGGTGTCTCTGCACTGCTGCTTTCACTTGGGATTTGAACTCAGGTCACATGGATCATCCTTACCACAACTCCTGAGAGGACCTAGACAGGAAAAGTTCATTCTTCTTAGGCTGTCAAGGGTGACAAGGCATTTTATAAGTGACCTTGATTCCAAATTTATGGATCTCACTCTGTGATCCTTTAGGGCCAGATTTGAAAGGAACACCTAGTATGAAAACTGGCGACGCAACTTCCTGTTCTGTAGGGGAAACTGGTCTCCTGTTGGCCAGAGGAGGGAGGGCAATTCTTTTAAGAAGGATTGTGTGGTTAGCTAAAACAGAACAAATCCAATATCAGATGCATCTTTTTCAATTGCACAACAAAAGTTAGGAGGAACACGAGGGTTCACTAGTATTTAATGTGTCAGGGAACTGATTCAACTAGACCAGACTGATGAAATAGGTGTTAAAACATTTCACTGTTCAAAGGCACTGCTCAAAGGTACTTACATGACCTGTAAGTAAAAATTGATTTTACACAGTACTAGCTTGCAAAATGACATTAATGTATTTTTATCCTGATTATTGGTTTAGTCTGTTGATATTTTAGCTTAGGTTTATAAAATAGTTAAATTACTCTAAATTGTGTTCTTTTCTATGTAAAACTCAAAAGCAAGATGTTTGCCAATAGCAAAAAATATTTACTACTCTGTATGACTAACAAATCTAATGAGACCAAGAAAGTGCACTTCTAACCTACCTTGTTAACTTTATTTTCACTTTTTTTTTATCTTGCCAAAATTAATAAAGGAGGATTGAAGGGAGACACACGGTGGCAAGATTTGACCTGTGCAATAAAGTTTATTTTTTGAAAGTCCTTGGAATATATACAGTGTTGATCTTTTTCCCATACCTCTTCAGCCTCTAATGCTGCTGCTGCATGTCATTGTTTAGTTGTTGTGGCAGTGACAGGAGGAAGATCTCTCTGTGAGTGCCAAAGAAGAGCTACATCAGCTCTCTCTTGAGGCACAAAGAAATGGTGAAAGGAGGAGGAAAGGGAATAGGGAGGTGAGTTTTCTGTAGGTGTCATTCCATTACCATTAAAATTATAGAATAAGCACACAGGTGTTGGATGTTTTGTAGAGGGAAGGATGTAAGTTCTCTTTCTGCTCTGCTTGTAGAAACACTTTTCCAATCTCTCTGATCCAGAAATCTCTTTTAGTACTTTTTCTTAGTTCTGAGGAAATAGACACAGAGCTCCTCTGAACTGAAGCTGTGCAATTAGACGTTGAAGAAACTTGTCTAGGCTATGGATTGATGAGTCAGTTGTGGATAACACAAGTGATTTATGAAACATTCTGGCTAATATCTAGAAGTAACTAATGAACCTAAAGATATCATTAAATTGTTTAAGTGTAGCAGTTCTCTTCCCACTCCCCACTTGTTATCTTTTTAATGCTTTCTATTTCTTAAAGTAAATTAGTGAATTACAAGAAAGTGTCATTCATTTGTGCATTATCAATGCAGAATGACACCTTTTTCTTTTCCTGCTCATATGCCTTAGTGTGGCTGAGTCACACTTAAATCTGTTTAGTGTCTTGATAGAGATCATACTTATCCACAATTTTAGTTATTAACACAGACCAGCAAATATGTTTCAGCAGTTTTCTAAGTCTGGTTAAGAAGAGTTTCCTGCATCAGAAAGGAGATTTATGCCTCCAACAGAGTGGAACACAATCCCTCCTGATCCCTTTTTATCTTCTCCTCTGCCCATTTCTGTAAAGAGGAATCTGCAGCCATCCAGAGGAATGTTTCTCTACCTTTCTGCACTGATTCTCTTTCTGCCTTCTTCTGCAGATTATAGCAAGCAGACAATTAGGGCTCAGAATAAGTTAAACTCAACCATATTATCTCCTAACTCCCACTGATCTCAGTATCTCAGACAAAGTTATCAGTGTAAAAGAACTAATTACTAATGCATTCAAGAATAAAACCTAACGCCCCTAGGTTTTACCTTTTATTTTGAAATTAGGGTAACCTCGTACTTCTCCCTTAATTCAAAGTTCCTTATTTTGACTGTAAGTCATCAAAAGAAGGAAAAATACTACTAGATCTTATTTTTTACTACAAAAGGTTTATATCAGCAAATCAGTGGAAACTTTTGGATTTGGAGAATAAACAAAAGGAAAACCAACTCTAGTGCCAAATACTTATCTCTTGACCTATGACTGTGAAAGTGATAACACTGCCAAAATAAAGAGCAGTACCTTAGCACTTGGTATCAAGGTATACTGTGGGCTTAAGAGTTAACCTCAGCTGGAGTTGTTTTAAAAAACATACAGTAAAAAATCTTAATAAAGAAAATATTTTTTTATCCTTTTAGGTGGCTTTTTACAGTGGGAAAATTAGTTTTAAATATAAATGAAGGTTGTTCAAGCTTACACAGGGGTTTTTAAGGTGAATTTTCTCAATAACCAGTTACCAAGTCTATGAAAATTCTTGGTAAATTCAGCCCTTAGAAGCAATTCTGTCTGTCCCATGAATAGCTGTTGACTAAGTTAATTTCTCACATTTACCTTAAGAATTTTCTTAACTGTGTATCTAATTTTAACATAGACTCTTAGTGTTTTGTTAATATATAGATTCTTTTAAAAGTCACCTTAAAATTATGTTTATTTGCATCTACATTTTTTTTGTTTGTAGGTATCTGTAGACCTTTTACTCCCTTCAGCTGAATCAACTATTGATCCCTGCTTTGGAGCTTATGTAGTCCAAAAGGGACTTATAATTTTATCAATAATGTGCAAAAGAGAGTGAAAGAAGGGTTATGTTTCTCATTTTCTATATATTAGGGGCTGGATGCAAGCACAAGTTGCATGAATATTCTCGTATCTGTAGATTTATACATATGGTACTATTCAAATTCTATTCATGATGAAGACTGTTACAAATTTTATTGATTTTCTAAATGAGTTGTCCTCTATCTCTGCATGGTATTGAAATCTCTATAAGAACCAGACCAAGCTTCCCTTTTTACCAGATCTAACTCACTTCAAAAGAGATAACCAATAACGTTTTCTTCCAGAAGGAAATTGTGTTTGTACTACTAAGAAGGAATTAATATTTTGTTTTTCACTTCATGGTTTTATTCTACTTTGAACACTGGGCTTTTTCATGATTTGCTACTAACAAGCAGTAAGACTCTTAATTTCACTTGCAATTTAAACAGCACTTACTCTTTCAGATTTATATGTGGAGACCTATTGTCATATACAGATCACCAAGCAGAACATATTATTTGGAAAAATAGTTTGCAGAAGAAATCCCTTTCCTGTGAAAGGGTCTGTTTCCAAGCTACAATTTTGTAAAGTGAGACAAGGAGAACTATCTGTATTTGTGGGAAGTCTGGTATGTGCTGAGCAGGCAATAAACAGAGCATCAGTATACCACCATATACTCTAGGAGGTGCATATGTCCTGTCTGCTCCACACAGACCTTGTCCTCCTATGTCAGAAAAGATACAAGAATGGAATAGGGCCAGAGAGCGATGTCTGAAAGTGTGGAAGAGTTTCTGTACAAAGAATGTCTTGTGTAGACTAGGACTTGTCAAGCTGAAAAAGAGATGACTGAAGGTCTGTAGCTGAAGCCTGTAAAACTGAGAAGAAGAGATTGGAAGTTATCGGTTCACCACTTCCAGTACAGGGTCAAATGAAACTAGCAGTTAACAGGTTAAGACTCAACAGAAGTAGACATTTTATATTTGAAGGAGTCAAACTAAAAACTACTCACCAAAAGTTGTCACATGAATCATGTATGGCAAGTGAGATACACACTGAGTGGTATAGATGTTAATTCCAACTTGTTAAATTCTAGGTAGAGTGACACTGTTCCTGTGGAGCTATTTACCTGCACCTGGAAATCAGCACTTATTTACATAATTGTCTGACACTGGGAACTTGGCTTAACTGATTCTCTGTCCATATGTTTATCTGGCTTTCATAGCATTATTCAGTTCCTCAGA
The DNA here is from genome assembly GCA_013396695.1 of Sakesphorus luctuosus. NCBI lineage: Eukaryota > Metazoa > Chordata > Aves > Passeriformes > Thamnophilidae > Sakesphorus > Sakesphorus luctuosus. Next base: position 139,419 of record VWZD01010924.1, read on the forward strand.
GCTCTGGATGGAAGAATGAAACAACATAAAACAGAGATCTGGGGGTTTTTTTGTTCATATGTGGTTTGGTGGTTTTGGTTTTCTGTTTGGTTGGGGTTTTNTCTACCTTTACTACTTGCCATCTTTGCTAAAAATATTGTGAAAAATGAAACCTTGTTATAAAATGATTGTTTAATCTTGTATATGACCAAGTCTATACTAATGTTACAGGACCCATGTCCAATTTCTAATCACAGTGTTTCTTTTCAGACTTTTCACTCATCTTCTGGTACTGCTTTATCCATCATATGTCTATTAGCCACTCCTTCTGCAGAAGAGCTTGCAACCTCTTCTGCATGGACGTAAGAGTCTCTCTTGCTGACTGACATGAGATCTTCATTCCTTGTTTGTGAGTTAAACTCCTCCCTGGAAAGCAGTATGGTAATGTAAATTGGCAATAGTAGCTTTATCAGATAAAACAGTTGCAACTTTGAGCCAATAGCACAAAACCACCTTTTGTCTCTGGCTCTCAATTTTAGGTGTTTTAACAAACTATCAGCTAACCATAGCAAACAAGACCTTCTGTTAGCCTTTCCATATCAGGAAGAAGCTTCATCCATATACTGAAACCATGCTTTGAAGTTGTAGGGACAATTGTAAATTATTGCAGTGAAAAGATAATTACCAGATTCTCTATGGTAGAGGTACCTTCAAGAATTTTGAAGTTGTTTGATGAACTTACTTGCTTTCCATGAGCAGCTCCTATTTCTTAGGAAAATGAGAGATGAAGAAATTTCTCTGTTCAAACAAAATATCCATCAAACCAAAAATTACTGAGAAATGCTTCATGAATGATGCTCCCTGATGAGCTTTATCAGAGCTTCATATGAACAATGGATGAAAATTGTTGTGCAAGGATTTACAAATCTACAGCAACTATGCATCTAACCTGCAATACTGTAATTAGCACACAGAGTACTAAGTCAGTGCTGCGCATCTCCTTTTAGTATTTGCCACTGGCATAAATTTGAGAGATACGTAGTGAACTAGCTGAGAATTTTACATCCCTCCTACTTTGAATCTTTTTCTTTCCATGGAAAGTTTGATTTTCCTGGTGCCTGTCATACAGAAGCTAGAGAACTTCCTAAGGGCATTTCTCTTGCCACCTGAGGGTATAATTGCCACACTGTATGTCCACAAATGTATTTTACTGTACTATTTTGAAGCATAATTATAACACAAGGTAGGGTTTAGCTCAAAATGTGCTGCATCTAATTTTTACCTTTTTCTCTCTCTTTTTTTTTTCTTCACAATTTAACACAGTTAATTGAAGCTGTCAATAACTGTAGTGGAGAGTAATGCTTATGCTTTGCACTGCAGCATTCCGAGCTTGTTTTTAAATTTTAGGGCATTTTCAAACATGTAATGGTGTATTGCAAAGAAAAACAATACAATAAAAATAGATAGTCATTGTAGCCAGCATCAACAAGTAAGGCTCCAGTTTTTCTGGATGTGTCTATTTAATTTTATCCTAGCCAAATTAATTTCTCCTTCATTCTCCAGAGTCTGAGAAGTATAAAAAAATACGTGAAAATGAGCTCATTGTGATAATGTACATTCCCACTAAAGCTGACCTAGTGTGAGAAACGTCTGAGCATATGAAGAAAACATAGGCCAAGTCCAAGACTGAAAGCCAGGGTGAGAAAACATTTTCATTAGAAATACAAAAACAGTCTCACTGTCTATCAGCTAGTTCATTGAAAAATCTGGTCAGTATCTAATTTTAGTAAGAACAGAACATCTTCAGCCGCTGTAAATTCGTTGATTAGTTAAATTACTAAATCCTGATGAGTATTTATTCATATAAACTCTTCTCTTCAAATTCTCAGAAATTAAATGGCTGTAATAATCTTTACCACTTGCATTTCAGAACTTGGGTGCATCTAGTGCTCAGGAAAGCAGAGTCAAAACCAGCTCGGGCTGATCTTTAGGGCGAGTGCAGGTGCTGTGCAATCTCTACCTCTGTGCTTCTCCAACTCTGACTTGCATTGACCTACTAGTTCAAAATAAATGTTAGCAAATTAAAAGAGGAGTCTGAAATGCTGGCAGTAGCTAAAGATGGTGATACCATTGCATATGCTTTTTGGATGATTTTGGTGAAAAGGTAAGATAAATGGTCTCTTTGTTTTTAGCCAGACATAAAATACTTGTTCAAAGCAGTTGATAAGATGAACTCCTTGTCAGTGAACGCCTTTGCTGAATATTATAGTCCTCCATCTGAGTAGGTCAATCCACTTGCTTCTAATTGGCTCCTGGGATATTCAGGTTTCCTTAGTGAAAATCAGTTATTCTGAATTTTCAACAAAGTCTTAGCAAATAAACATCTGTGTCCAGAAACAGCATACTGAAATGGTAGTCAGTAAAACAACAGGTACTGTTTACAGTAGTCAGTAACATATATTAATTTGGGAAAAACCTTATACTGTAAGTGATTATATCAGTTAAAGTAAATGTATCATTTTTAATTTGATGAGTTTATCGTATTACAAAAACCGGCAACAGCATGAGATCATGAACTATTAGAATTATGGCTCTAAAAGTCCAGAACAGGTTTATATAGCTGTAATTGTGAATCCAATGTGAAAGTAATGCTGCAACATTAAGCTTTGCAATATGATTTAACATCCTCCAGAATCCAGACAGGTAGCCACACTGATGACCACAAGGAGAACACAGGAGATTTATTTTTCTTGTCAAGGAGTTAGTCAAAAGTACTGGGGCCAGTGAGGGTTTCAGATGTTGTAGACATAAATCTTTTGCAAAAGAAAATATTTAGGTACCACTCCCAGCTGCTCAGGAAAGCCAGGAGGGTTAATGTACTTTTTTGACTGCTACTAATACAAATTTAATATCTTTCCTGATTACGCATATCTATAGGAATTTTGAATATCTCCATCCTATGAGATTATCAAGAAGCTGAATAATGAAATGGCTGCAAAAGCACCTCCTTGTAGTGAGAATTAAAGACCAGACAGCATAGGAGAGGTCTTCTGCAGCTGAAAGTTAATTTCAAAAAATGTGAGTCACCTGTCTGGAAATGAGGGTGATGATATGAAGTGTTAATCTAATTTTAGTTTTATATGCTTGCAACTCTGAAATACTGGGTGCCTTCTAAGCAAGCCACAGACTTTCTCAATAGTGAATTATCAAAATAGCAACTGTTTGATCTCCCACTGAATTTTATTCCACTGCCTTAAACCTGTTTTTCCCAAATATTTGTGTCATGTGTAGTCCCCACAGAAAAAAAAAATTAGAAAAAAGTTGTATCAGGTCTGTCCATATTAGGAAACATCAGCAAACACAGATACCGCTCTTTAAAAAGACACACTAAAAGGGAAAGGAAGCAAAATTTCCTTCTGCCAATTTAACAGGACTAACCCTGCTTCTGTGGGATTGGAAATGTCATTTCCCTCCTTACTGAAGACTCCACTACCCTACTTCCTTATGAAAATTAAAAAATTGATCACCCTTAAAACTAGTGCCATCTTGCTCTTTTGCCAGCCTTCATAGAGAGCCCAAAAATAGTGGTTTCATTCCATCCCAACCCAAAAGAACAATTATTTCTCATCTTACCAGATCTGACTGCATGGGTAGACCTGCATGTTCCCTGTGATCATGTGTTGTCCTAAGGGGATTTTCATCAAATCCTAATGTCTGTGGGCAGTTAAATGCCTCCCTGACATCCGATCCCATCAGATCTCGGAAGCCAAGCAGGGTCAGCCCCAGTTAGTACTTGGATGGGAGACCTCCTGGGAATACTGGGGGCTGTAGGTTCTAGTCCTGAGGACTTCATTGTCACCATCCAAGCTCACCCGGCTGTGGCAGATGAACCTTTGGAGTTCAAGGGTGGGGCCAGTTCTGCACATGCTGTGCCTCACCTAAAAATCCACTGTGCAGGCTCGAAGGGCACACCCAAGTGGGGAGAGCCCTTCCCAAATCTTCATTCATGAAGCATAGCCATGATGATGATGATGATGAAGAAGAATGACTGTGGGTAGTTACCTGCCTCTTACTCCAGCTGAGACCCAGGACATTTCTGCCTCAGTACTGAGCCTTAAGACTCCAGCAGCCCTGCTTAATTCTGTGGTCCAAAGACTGATGTAGGTTTGCTCTAAAGCTAAATCAGAATCACATAATGGAAACTCAGGTAAGCAGCTATCATTACTGAAAGGAATAACAATTTTTTTTTTTTCTCCTAAAACAAGCCAAATTTCTGGTAACACTATAGAAAGATAACAAAAAAAGGCTCATAGAGTTTTGTTGTTTTTTGGCTTGTTTTTTTTTTTTTTTGAAGTCACATAATAACAGAAGGCAGCCACCTTTCTTTTTTGACCTTATTTCTTCCCTCAGATCTTTCACCAAGCTGCCACTTGTTAGATCAGCTACTTCAGCAGCAGTAATAACTTGATCACCCAGCTGAACTCTTTGACCACCTGTGTCTGCTCCATGTCACAGATTCCATTTCAGGTGTACCAACAAAGTTGTCTAAGTTCATGCTGTCAACATGGAAATCAACTGGGTATTTCCTTCTGGTTTTGTCTTAAAGAGAAGGGAAGAGGATTTTTATTTATCTTTCTGATAGTAAAATTTAAGCCGGGGAAAATGCATAAGACATTTGTTGATACTTCTGAGAGAAATGTGTGTTGGCTTAGAGTCAAAATGAGATTTTCATTTTTATTAAGTGATCCTTTTACTTTGCCTTTCTGGCTAGATTTTACTAGCAATGTAAAACCAAGTGCTGTTTTCATTTTCAGTTGAACCAGGGTTTTGCCTCAAGTACAAATAATTGACAGAATACTACGAAACATTTAGAAGACTTGGTTAGGTCTGAAACTTTCTGATGAGTATCAGAAGGCTGGAGATGGGAAAAATTAATTAAGAAAAAGTGAAAGGGAATTATTAGAACTTCAAATGAACTATTCAAGTGAACTATTAGAATTTCAGGTATTTGCTATCTCATGAAAATCAAGCTAATAAGATAATTTTGTCCACTTTCTAACAGGGCTTTCATATACTACAATAAAACTAAATACAGCCTGGAATTTAACACTGAGCTGAGTTGCTACAAGATTTTCAGTAGAATTTTGAAACACTTGAGTTAGTAGAAGCAAAAGTACTCTTAGCCTCTGAAAGCCAGAGGCCATTCCCTCAGATGAGGTGATACTAATAAACCCAAGTTCGGCTTTCAACTTACCTCAAATAATGAGCAAAATCAAGCAGTAGGTCACCTCAGAGCTTTCCAGAACTAACCTGGGGAGATACATTGTAAATCTACACCAAATGTAGACATTTTCATAGTTCTATTACTAGTTACAGTTTATAAAATGTGTATTTTTATAATAGCACAATATAATAGTTTATGGTTGAAAGATTAAACCCAATGTCTTTTCCCCTTATTTTTGGCAGTATCATCTAATTCTACTAGGAGTAGATCTATGAGGCTAATTTTATTTGTTGATAACTGCAAGATGAGCTTTTTTTCCTTGACAACTAAGACTTTTTGAAATTCATAACTAGAATAAAATGTTGTCAAGTGAATTTTAAGTATGTGCCTGCAATTCAATTCACATTCAGATATTTTTTTCTGTGACAAATTTCATTTACTCATTCAGACAGTTACTTAGAGAAATTTAGATTTTTAAGAATGCCTAAAAATGTAAACATATAATGCCTTCATATTTTCATAGAATCTCTCAAAGCCAGTCAATCATCTTAAATTTAAGGGGGGGAAAACAGGACTACACCTCCTTCAAAAACTGTGGAGTAGTGTCTCATCAGAACTACTCTGATGCAAATGTTCTGCTTTATATCACAAGTTCAAGAAAGCTGCTCTGCCCATAAGAAACAATCCCACACAGAAAACTGAAAATCTTATGATGTTTTCAATCAGTTTGGGTTAGGTTTGTAGGTGCTGAAGATTAACTGATAGTTGAGTGCCATGGGTCCTTAAGTATCTGAAATTGTGTGTGTTATAAGGAACAATGAAAGCAATATCTGATGAGTTTACTTAAGAAAACATCTTGAATGCCATATCATTCTTGACTGTCATACCATTCTCCATAATATTTTTTCAGATTATAGTTATACAGATATTTTATATGAAATATTCCAAAATATTTTAAGGTAAGTGCATATAACTTAGAAAAAATAACTTAAGAGCCTGAACTCAATATTTATTTCTTAACAGAAATGTATGGCTTCCACAGTCTGGCAATGACAGTGTCATGCAGATGGGGAAGAGGCTGTCAAGCTCAGTAAGCAAAATGTAAATTTTGCTGCAGCTATACCATTGACTTTTCACTGTCTTTCGAAAAGCATATTCAAGAGCAAATATGAATTAAAAGGAGGGAAACATTGTGAAGCAAAAAAGTACGTAAGTGGCTTAATTAAAAATGTCTCACATAAAAACTAACCAAATAACAAAAAAAAAAACACCAAAAACCAAAACCCCAACGAAAAACGAAAACCAGTTTGAAGAATTACAATTTTTTGTATGGTTTCAGTACTTTTTCCGACTGATCACTGTATGATAAAATCAAAGGAAAAAACTGACTTACCACTACTAAAAATAATACTTAATGAGCTGTTAAATAATCAAAGGGAAACTGAAGCTACATAGGAAGACAGCACGTTCTTTCTTATCTCCATTATTGTAACCTTACATGTTTCAGAGGACGTTGGATAGTGTGCAAGTGAATAAATAAATAAATAATTTTTTATTTCTCTTTCAATGATTTTACATTTCTGTTTTAACTGATAAACTGGTAGGGGAAAATCTGTTTGGATCCTAAAATCGATCATATATTTCTCAAGTATACTTTGACAATTTCACAATTGCAGTCCTTATAAATTTTAGGAGTGATCTATATGTACAGTTATAAAGGTTTGTTGCTTTGGTCATGAAGTGTCTAAAATAGTGCAGTACACAAACTACTTTATACAAATGAAAGTATTTGTTACAAAATTTTAAAACTAACTCAGTGTGGGCTGAGAATACAGCTCCTTATTTATAGCTATTTTATTTGAAAATGCAATTTCTATCCAATGTTACAATCAAATAGTTTTAAAAATGCAGTAATAATTTTAAAATATTATAATAGTAAACTGTGCTTAAAACCAAGGTTTTAACACAATTTTTTATGAAGTTTTTTAAGGGTTTCTTCATGTGAGAGTAAATGTCAACCAAAATGATTTTGGCTTTATCGCATTGAAAGCAAATACTTAGCACAGAGATTGCAGTTTAGCCAGATAAAGAACAACCAAGGGAACATTGGTACAAAATATTTCTTAAAAAAAATAACCCTTCAGTTAGGATTTTGGCCCTAATCCTGTCCTCATTAAAACCAGTGGCAAATATCCCATTGCTTTTAATACAAAAATATTAACAGCTTTATGACATTCTGGTGATCCTGGAAAAGAAAGCAATCTCCCTAGAATCTCTCTGACTGATAAAATGGAACACACATGTATAGAACTTGCCTAAGGATGCTCAAAAATATTCTTAGTTCTCAATGAAAAAAAAAAAATCACATTTGACATGTGCTGAAAGTCCAGTAGTGGAACCAGTACCCAGAGAAAGTGAGAGATCTTGGGGACCTTTTTATCCAAATGATCTCTAACTGTCCAGTAACAACAATAGGCTGCATATGTGCGGGGTGATAGCCCTGATAAGCCTGGATGTGTTGAGGGAAACACCTCAGCCCCCTGGAGGTGTACTTCCAGCAGAGGACAAAGGCTTTCACGCTGGTAAGATTAACAAAGGGTGGAGTGTTGTTAAATAATGACGCGGCCCTCCTTTGTGAAATCTTCTATGACCACTCAAGGAGCCACCATCCTAAGGCATCTGTACCACCTCCCAGAACATTTTGACTACAGTCACACAAAAGCACCTGAAAAAAAAGTATAAAAAAAGAAATGCAGTTTTAACTGCAGGAGAGAGGTAGGAATGCCATTGTCTCTGCTGGGGTAACTTCTAGCAGCTTGTCCTGCCTCCTCCTACCTCCTGGAACAATGTAGGGGTAAGGAGACCATGTGCTTTCTATTACTCTATACTTTACTTTCTTATCTTTACCTTCTTACAAAGCTTATTNTCCTAAGGCATCTGTACCACCTCCCAGAACATTTTGACTACAGTCACACAAAAGCACCTGAAAAAAAAGTATAAAAAAAGAAATGCAGTTTTAACTGCAGGAGAGAGGTAGGAATGCCATTGTCTCTGCTGGGGTAACTTCTAGCAGCTTGTCCTGCCTCCTCCTACCTCCTGGAACAATGTAGGGGTAAGGAGACCATGTGCTTTCTATTACTCTATACTTTACTTTCTTATCTTTACCTTCTTACAAAGCTTATTCCTTTATACATTCTATCTTACATCTTATGCTAACAGCTACTTTGATTCTTTATAAGCACTTCCTTTACTGTGTTTTACTGCCTTAATACTAATAACAGTAACTTTCTTTACACTTTGCTACTTTATATTAGTTATTGCTTTCTTTTGCAATGTGCAATTTCTTTTTCAACATGTGTGTTGATAAGAAGCAGATCTGTTTTTTCCTTTTGCTTTGTGTTACAGATAGAGTGGTGTGCAAGATATTTTATTTTCCTATGTTCTTGAAAGAGTGTCTAGATAAGTGTTTTAGGTGGCTGTGCTTCTGGTTAGTAGTTCTTCGTTACGAGTTTCTGTCTGTCATGAAAATGGAATACATTGCTGTATTGTAACTTGAGTTTGCTGTCTTTATCTCTGTAAAATATGATTTGTGCTGGTTTCTTTTGGGGTCTTTTATTATCATTAAATACAATCTTGAAGCTAAACATTATCACTGCCAAAGCAGAACCTACAATAACTGTCACATATTTGTATTAATAAATGTTATTTCGGGAGCTGTTGTGGGAAAAGTTCTTTTCTAGCTATTAAGTGTGGCTTCAAAGCAGAGGTTAGAAATCCTTCCAGCCTGTGTTCTGTTCAGCAGTTTGGCAGGCAGTGCTGGGGTCATAAGGCTCTAATTTTCTGGAAGCGCTTATTTAGCTGATGAGTTCTCCCCAGCTTACGTGTGGCTTCATATCAGAGGTCAGAACCCCTTCCAACCTGTGTGCTGTCCGTAGTCGATAGGCAGTGTTGGGAACATAAGGATCTGATTGCCTGGAAGCGCTTATTGCTAATAGTTTCTTATTAATACAGTTAAGACTAGAAATCTTTGCATTTCTGTCTCCATCTTCCCTTTCACGTGACAATAGGATAGTGGAATGTCTTTGATGTCCAATAGCAGAAAATATTCTGGTTTGTATCTTTCTTCCAAAGTATCCTAAAATGTGGCAAGAGGGTAAAAAAAAAACAAACAAGGAAATTAAAGACAGAAGACTGTAGGCCAAAGAACTAACAGACTATGCTCTTTATTGCCTGCTGAATGGGGGCGAGCATGGCTGAGCTTTTGTCCTTCCTGCTCTCTGCTAACCTGAAACAGGCAGGCCCTGGCCAGGGACTCATCCAGTGGCATCTGGCTATTCTGTTTCTGGTTTTGCAGCTGCAAAATTTGGATTAGTTATAACAGCCCATTAATGCAGTGCCTGGGTTTGCAGCAGAGAGCTGGGTCACACCTAGATAGTGCTGGACATGAACTGAGCAGCACCCACCTTAGCAGGACATATCCTTTGCCTCCCATGGCACCCAATGGTAGCTGAAACAAATGAAATAATCTTTGACTTTATGAATAAAACAAATGAATACAGGGAGGAAAAAAGGAAACAGACTAGCAGCTTTTGGTTTTGCCTTGGATTATTGATGATCTTAGTGAAAAACATTGACTCGTACTAAGTTGTCATATAAAGACATATTTTTGAAATCATTTCTTGTGCAGAGCAAGCAAGTATTTTGTTTTCAGTTTTAACAAGAATTTACATTCAAAGTATGTCACTAGTAAAAGGAAACATGGTTCCCACTCTGTTTTAAAGTGTCAATAAGTTATTGCTTTGATATTGATGAGTTGGGGATACCTTTGATGTATGCCTTTATACAACAAGCTTGAGAAAATATTTCAGCTTGACCCGTTCTCCATGAAAATGGCAGTGTGTAAATCTGCACTTCTGGCTAAGGAGGAGAATGTTATAAATGAGCTTTGACAATGTGACTTGAAAATAGAAATGTCCAGACCTGAGTCTGTACATATTGTTTAATCCCTGAGTTTATAGCATTAGTCTTAGCTGGTAATAAAAAAGTTGTCTAATATCCTTCCTGACTGATCAAGTCCTTGTGGTAAATTACACAGATATGAGGTTATGCACAAAAAATTCTCAGAATCATCATAAATCATATACACTGAAAAGGGTTTGGAAGTAGGTAACGTGAGAGTTTTTACTACCACACTTTATTCTGCCTATATCTAATTCAGAAGCTCTACATGTTTTGAACAGGCTTAACAAAAGTTCTGATCTTTGTGATCATTTGAGGGGACCAATTTTATTTTTATTGTGTATAGGCAACCTAACGGAACAAATAGAAAAATAAATGGAAGGAGTGGCTTTTACCAAGGAGCTATATAAGCACATAAAGAATTTGTTTTAATTATTTAGCTGAAATAAGTTTAATTCTAAAAGCCAAGTGAGTTGTTTGTCAGGGCTGGATGAGGTGACATTGTCAACTTAAAAAGTACCGACTTTAAAAAGCTGTTGCTAACAAAGCTCTAAAAAATTTAAACTGATGTTTGCTTTGAAATTAAGACAAGCTTCTTTAACTACACATTTACCTTTTTTGCACTGAATTTTTTTAGTTAGGAGACATTGAAATTTATTTTTTGTTATTATCTTAGTACTTCTGATTTGTATTCACAGACATGGGATATGCTGTTACATGTAGGAAGCTGTCAGCATGAGCTACAAGTATCACAGTTGACAGAAACTCCCTGCAGCCCTTTAATCCACTTTGATAACCACTGCTGTTCCAATTACTCTTATTACATCAGATTCAAAATTGTTCACATGAGAAAATTATGCAGTTTTTAATCATCCCATGAAAATTGCTTGGTGCCTCTGACAGAATTACTTCTGTACAGTAAAGGATTCAGGGTGATGGTTTCACTGTGCCAGAGACTTCCAGTAAAGTCTGAGGAAAAAAGGGCATTGAAGTCAATAAGCCCTGAATTAGAGTCTTTGAATTCAGTTCATCTCTTATCCCAAGGGTAAAATAACAGTACTTCAAAATAAATAAACGGAAGTCATCTTTCAAAGTAGAATAAAGGGTCAGGACAAATTAATGTTGATTCTCCTGTAATGAGTATATAAAGTTTGCTCAGAGCTCTACTGCAGGAATAAAGATTAACAAACAAAAAATCTGCCTTGCTTGTCCCTAAGATACAAGCAAACGTATGTAGCCATTGTGATCTCCTCTGTGCCAACTCTTCTTGTCTTAATTAGCCTAAAATTTCTTGGTCTTATGACAGAACTTTTGTGTCCCTGAAAGCCAAACAGACAGGGGCACAAAAAATGCTGCTATCTGGAATTGCTTTACATTTTCTTATTTCTGTTGTGGTCCAGAAAAATATTGCTATGTGCTCAAGAAAATAAATAAGGCTCTAAGGCTGAAGGAAATCAATAAAAAATCTAGCCATTTACCTGCATATTACTCATCTTCTTTCTTCTGCTGTCAGACATAAAGTATAACTCAAGTTTGCAAACTGCAGTAAGTGAAATGCTTTGAGAGCAGATCCAGCCTGGATAGTGAGTGAGAATAGGTTCTCCTGCCGTCTCTTTCAGAGCAGCCTGGTCTGCCTTTTCCCATGCCCAGCTGCAACAGACTATGCCCCATTCCATCCTCCTCCTGAGGTGCTGCAGAGGAAGGATGTTTCTTCAGACTTCCCTTCCCCAGCAGTTCCTTTCAGCCTCTGGTGGACAAAAAAGCCCCTACTCTATGTCCACATCAACTCAATATAAACATTACCAGGGGATTTTAACTAGTTGTGGAGCTGAGACATAAGGTGAAAGGGCAAATATCTTTGGCTGGGGATGCTCATATCATATACTAGAGATGCAGAAAATCAGACCAGGCAGGAGGGGTTATGGGCAGTGGAGGCAGTATCTCAAGGGTTGGGTCATGGCCTTGGAAAGGGATGTAGATCTGGGGCAGTGCAGATTCAGAGGTCACTTTTTGCCTTGAAGAGCAAGCTGTGCACCTGACAGTTGCATATACTGAGTATGCTGGTAGGGTTGGTCTGGGAGAGGTGGCAGCTTAAGTGGCAAACTTCATTTACAGTGCCCTTGTATACACAGAAATAGCTTGAGCCAATTCCCCCTATTCAGCTCTTCTCATGGATTTTCCCTGCTTTTACCTGTACAGCTTAAGGCCTGAAAGAAGTTACTGTCATACTGCTAGTAGCCTCAAATAGAAACATTTGACTTATATGGACATCTTAAACAACAGAAGGCTTTTAAATTTAATAATTAAATGAAACAGCATTTTTGACCATGCCAGGAAAAAAATGCGCAGGGCTTGTGATCGAGAAGGATTCTTAGCATGTGAGCAGTCCTAACAATAGAAACAGTGACTTCTACAGTAACATAGACACTTCTGTAATTCACATGAGAAGTTACTTCTGTCCAGAGAATGTTTGGAAATATATGTTTGCATGATTTCTCCCAGAAATCCCCATGAAAAGAATTAATCTTAAATGCTTTCAGCTATCCATCTTGGAAGAGTCAGTCTTCATTATCTTGTAAAGGTCTTTGGCTTCACACTGGCCAGCAACTATCTCCTGTTTGTGTTCTTAAGCAGAGATGAGAGGCTGGATGCTAGCCGGCAATGGGTGCAATTGCAGTCTAGAAAGCCACACATATCCTGGACTGTATCAAAAGCAGAGTGGGCAGCAGGTTGAGGGAGGTGATTCTGCCTCCATTCTCAGCTCTGGTGAGACCTAGGAAACAAGAAGGAGATGGACCTGTTGGACCACGTCTCCTGTGAGGAAAGGCTAATAGAATTGGTGTCGTTCAGCCTGGAAAAGAGAATTCTCCTGGGTGACCTAATTGCAGCTGTCCAGTACCTCATGGCAGCCTACAAGAAAGATCAAGAGAGACTTTTTACAAGAGCATATAGTGACAGAATAAGGGAGAATGGCTTCATGAAAGAGAGTTGCTTTAGATTAGATCTTAGGAATAAATTCTTCACTATGAAAGTGGTGAGGCACTAGACCAAGTTGCCCAGAGAAGTTGTGGAACCCCATGTGGGAGTTCAGGAATATGAAGAGTGGAAAGATGACATCAGACTATGGACCCTTGAAGATGAGAAAGCCGACAGCTGAAAATGAATGGACTGTTTTATTGCTCTGGACTGTTTTAGTGTTCTCAAGTTTGCCTAATGCTTGATAAGTTTTACGCTATTCCCCATGTTGTAGTTTTTGGAAAATTCCCCTGCTCCTCGTGGTCCTGGACCCTACCCTGTGACTTCTTAGTTTTTGCTGCATTGCAGTAGTTTTCCTATATGGTTAATCCAACCTCTTGTTTTGCATGTCCTGCCCTATCTCCACCCAAGTTCCACTCCTCTTCTAGCAAGTTCTCACCCTACCTTATATGAGGCAGCATCCATTTCAATAAAGTGCCATTTCTCCTCAGATCCCACAAGTGTGTGCATGCTTTCTTTCTGGACTCCAGAGTTTCAAAACCCCATGCCTGGAAGTGTTTAAGGCCACCTGGATGGATCTCTGAGTATAATCTGGTCTAGTGAAAGGCGTCCCTGCCCAAGCTGGGGGGATTGGAATTAGATGAGCTTTAAGGTCTCTTGCAACTGAAGACATTCTATGATTCTATTTAGATGTCACTCCTTTTCTTAATGACAAATAAAAATGACAAATTCCATGGCTGAACTTGTGTTCTGACATACTTTTGCCTTTCTACAAAGCAAATATCTCTTTCCTGACTTTTTGGATGATTCTACCCATTTCTTGGTGTCCATCATAAAGCATTTAAGAACCTGACCTTCCTCAGATTGATATATCATGGCACTCCAGCAAAAGTAGAGTAACAGGTGCCATACAGATGGATTCATAATCACCTTTTCATTGATTTGAGATGAACTATATTTCTCCATTAACAAGATAACTGATTACTTCAGTCACATAGACATGACGGATGTCTCCCAAATGCCATCACTTTCAAACTCTGCTACAGAAATGCCTTTTAAGGTCTCTGGAGGACCACTAGCAATGTAACCATAATTTAATAGCCAGTTAGCAGCCAGCTAGATACATTTAACACAGCATTAGCACTGAGCTTCACAATACTATTTAGAGCCATTTTTCCACAGAGGACTGACACTGAGTCACACATCCTTCTAAGTTTTTATCTCTGTTTCTCTAATTCACTTGAATTTGCTGAAAGTAATTGCTTTAGTAAAGTTGCACATGCTAATCCTGGCAACGCAAAACCTCAAGTGGGCTTAAGGTTGCAAGAGTAAGGCTTAGTTTTTCTTATGCTTCAGTGGACCCATTTAAAGCTGAGACTACTTTAAAGATGCCAGAATTTCAGAAGCTGAGTTCAGAGTTATAACTTTGAAATGACTTATATAAATGGGTATCTCAGCTTTAATTGCAAAAAGAACATTTCCATTGTTTCTTCAAAAACTGTAGAAACATGACCCATGTGCTATTCAGAGCTTCAAAACTATGGCAAACAAATTTTAAAAATTTCAGATTGCTGGGGGCTTTTGTCTATTGACATTTGGGGACTTGATTAATTATATTTGAATTCCTGCTTGGGCTGCTAGTACTAGAGCTTGGCTGAGGTAACCTGTCCTTTTAAGGCACATGTGTTCGGTTTGGTGTGGTAGAATTCTTGCTTAGTTTTGTTTCAGGGTGTGTGATTTTTGTGATGGCTGCTGCTGCCTTAGAAAACATGATCTCTACAGTTTACAAAGTGAAAACAAAGTTTTTATCAGATGTGAATGGTATTTCAAAGATTGCTTTCCAGCAATTTGAAATTGAGTTTATTGGTCAGAGGATGACAGAAGTGCCATTATTGATTGAGGAAATTATGTTATTCTATATGATATATCAGCATTTTTCCTTCATTTACAATGTGATTACAGACATCAGAAAACATACACAGTATGAAAAGCACTTTTTTTGGCTGGTAATGCATTAATTTGACAAGGAATTTTTTCCTGTTTCTTTGTTGCAATGATTCATCTTCCTTGGTGATTAAAAAATATGTAGCTTTCTATTTTAGTGTTACTGAAGATGATTCTACTCCAACAGGAGTGTCAGGAGTAAATAGGTTTGGCGGATGGGGTAAATACATCACTGGCAAAGAATTCTAAGCAGAGGTGTTGATAAATATGTCACTATTTGGCCTTCTTTCCAACACCTGTCCAGAGATTAAGTAGAATGTAGTTTGTGTTTTGTCACTTACACTACAGATGCCTTTGGCCTTCAAGTGTAACTCAATAACCTTAAAATACACAGTAGATAAACACTAAATACCAGGCTATCAACAATTTTACTCCTAAATGGATTATGAGATGACAGGATGCCAATATGGTAATCAAGCCATCACTAAGGCTAGTTATTTTATTTTTAAAGTAACAACTGGATATAATTAAAAGCTACGATTTTCTCTTCTGTCATGTCTAGTTAATATTTTAGGTCCCAGCTGAATAATAGTGCTTCTCACACCTCATCTCCTAGGTAGCTATTAGAAGTTTGCCACTTTCAATTGCCAGATGTTCCTGTCATCAGCCTGACCTTTCAAAAAAAATTGAAACTGAAAGCTGTCTCTTGTGATTTCTTCATTTTCCTGTACAGTAGAAACAAGAGAGAGTGATGAGTGGTTTATGGGTCAGAACATATGAAGGCTATCAATTTACAACTACCACTTACATTTGAAATGTGCAGCCTCTCCTGGAGTTGTTTGGTATGCCTTAATAATTTCCCAGAACTATGCATGGATAAATCTAAATTCTGCTCCAGCTCAGATTCAGTAGGAAGGGCTCATGTTTTAATGCAGAAACCCATCGCAGAACAGACCCTTTGCTGGTTGTCAGAGCTCTTTATACTGTCTGAAAAGGGAGGTAAGTGCAGTTACAGAGAGTGATCCAGCCAGCAGCCCAATTTACTGCTCCTATTACAAGTTGTTTTGAACCATCCATCTTTGCATTAAAAACTGTTATCAGCCTGGAACAGGCTGTCCATGGTGGAATCACAATCCCTGGAAATGTTCAAAAGGCAACTGGATATGGCTCTTGGGGGCATATGGTTTAGTGATGTACACAGTGGTTCTGGGTTAACAGCTGGGTCTCAGTGATCTTAGAGGTCTTTTCCAACCTTAATGATTCCATGATTGTGAGTTGTATAGAAGTGACTGAGATTAACATCTTGCCCAATCTTTTGTTTAGATGATTGTTAATAAGGTCAAGAAGAAAATAGTAATGATAACTTGAATGGGGTTTTTTTATGTTATCCAGAGGTTCCTGATCTCCCTCTCCCTCTTTTTATCCCTACAATCTAATCTGCTTGCCACTGCCACATATATATATGTGTATGTATATATGTGTGTGTGTGTGTATATATATATATATATGTATATATATACACACACACATATAGGTATATATATTTTTGTGCATATAAAAATGGCTATTTCCATGTTTCTAGTGGATGGTGTCCCTGCCAATGGCGGGGGGTTTGCAACTATGTGATCTTTAAGGTCTGTCCGACCCAAGCCGTTCTGTAATTCTATGATTCTGTTTATGAACAATGTGTCTAGGTCCTCTGAAAACAGCAAAAAGACTGTCTTTAACTATAATATGTGTTTGGTCAAATATCACATGCAATGCTCTCATTTTTCTAAATAAGGAAATGTTTCTCTTTAGCTATCCTGATTCAACAACATTTTCTGGGGCTGTGTGCACCAAACATGACACATCATATTGCTTTCCAGAGGGATTTTTGTGATTATATTATGAGATCTGCAATCCTATTTCTTGTATAGCACTGAATAAATTAGAAGCTTTGGTTCAGTAGAGACTCTGGTAGTTGAGTGCTGCTTTTTCCATACTCCAGATTGCAGCTTTCAGATATGTTATTACTGCACCTTAATTGGGGGCAGTTACTTCACTGAGAAGTGCAGTAAATGGAGCTCTAGCAGCAGAACATAGGCTCTCAAGTAATTTTAAGATATAGCTGTGAAAGAATAATTGCTCGGAAGCATTCAATAGGTCTGAAAAATTATTTGGAAAAGAAGAATTTTAAAGAATACTTAATTTGTGACATCAATACTGGACTTTGGTATTTAGTTTTAAGGGGTCAGCTTACCTCATGGAGTAGCATAGACCTGGACTGGACATTGCCAAGAAGTTTGGATAACCTCCATAACTGTCAGAAATCTTGTAATGTTTTTAGAGGAACTTACAAGAAAACAGAAATTGCCTGCTTCTAGTTACATGGCTTCACTCTTTTCCATATTGTTAAATGCACTTACAGACACACATACAGCCATTTTGATTACAGAAGATTTTAGTGATAGAAAAGGCACTTCCATAGAATTGTATTAAAACCCTTTAGACATAATATTAAATTTAAGTATTTTATAGGCTACAATAGATATATTGGACTCAGGAACAAACCCATGTAATATAGATCTTAATATAGGAATTGTAATAAAAAGATAGATGTGATTCTCAAAATAGCAAAATACCAATGATTTTTCTGTTCTTATTTTCTGGTACAGCAACAAACAATAATGAAAATATTTATAATTCAGCATGTGACTTAGAAGAAGTCACTTCAAAAGATAAGAAAATTCTCCAAGGTAATGTGTTTTAATAGCCTCAGGACTCAGTATGTGATTTTCTGTATTCTTAATTCTAAAATTAAGTATAATGTAAAGATATGTTTTGCTTCTTAATTTTACTGCAATGTGCAGACACATCCTTTATTTAGCCCAATAAGTACGAAGTCCCATAAAAATATTCCCTTTCTGGAAGAACAAACTAATTTTAGGAAACACTTTTTTAGGTTAAAAATACTCTTGTTTTTTCTTGAAATGAAAATAAGAAAAAGGTAGTAGACTTATGCCGAATTACTTGTGAGCGATGGAGTCCAAGACATACATTTAGATCCATCACCACTTCTCTGCACCCACACTTATGATAGATTTTATATTGGTGAAATCTGCATAGCAGCAGTAGGTTGCTTTGTGTGACATTCCTGTAGCAAGGTACATATCAGTTATAGATACATAGACAAACATTGAGTGTGTTTTCTGTCCTTGAATTAGAGGCATGGAAAAGTTGAGAAATACTGAAACACCTTATAACAGGTATGCATATGAGATGTAGAGATAAAGGGATGTTTTATATCCTGCCACTTCATGTTTAGCTGGTGATTATCATTATTTGCATGCTCAAAGTCTTGAATGTTCTTAGACTGACAGCTTGAAAAGTTCCTTTTAAGTTTAGAACTGCCATCAACATTCAACATAAACATTTCAAAAATATTTACATACTAATATCCATGATTAAGAAATGAACAAGCCATTTGTCATCTCATTACGAGAGTTCCTGTATTTGTGTGAGTGCACCTACATTTTTTCCATAAAAAAGGCAAACAAAGATCTCTTGTTTTTTGTAGCAATGGGCAAAGGGTGACTTGAGAGAGTGTTCAAACAGAGCAGTGGTGAGATGCAGAGAAGTAACTCCTCATGCAACACAGTAGACATAAGAGAAGTTTTAGGCTTTAGAGAAAAGTCAGTGGATATTCTGTTTTGTGTATGATTTTATTATTTTCTTTCCTCACTGTAGTATTTACTTAATATCTGATTATCACCTTCATGGCACCTAGCATATTGTGTGCAAATAAGAGTATGTGACATTTTTGAATAAATATATAAAGATATAAAAAGTTGTCAAGACTGTAAAATTTGACATTTTGCTTGCCTTGGAAAGGGATCTCCATGAAACCTCATAAACCATGAAAAGCAGACAGTCAGCTTTTCTGGCACCCACAGTCCTTTTCCCCAGATAAAGACACTTCTTTTGAGTATGTAAATCTTCAGTGCATAACTGGCTTCAGACCTGCTAAATTCCTGCCATCAGCTAACATATTGTTTTTCTTTGTGTAGTGACTACTGCCAGATTGACAACTTTTTTTTTTTTTCCTCTTTAACAGAGTTGCGCTATTCTGGCTAGTTTCTGCAATGATTCTAATTTTTTTTTTTTTTTTTAGTTTTTTAAATTTTTTTGGCACCTGCAAATTCCTGACTGTCAATCTCACTTGTTCTTAGGATATATATTTTACAGTTGAATAAGGCATTAGTATATATTTAACTGAAAATTACATTATTGCTTCCTTTCTAATTTCAAGTGCAACATTATTGATCTTGGGAATCTTTTTCAAAATATTCAAAACATGTCATTGCAATTTTCAGTGAGGTCTTTGAACATCTCTAGTTCAAGTTATCATCTTCTCTTAGGATGATTGTGTACGGATAAAAACCAGATGAATATAGCTGATCATGGGATTTAGTGTACAGTATTTATATGTTGCCACTACTGCTTTTGTAGCTATTTGATTTTATCCTGGCTCTTAATCCTCACTTTATCTGGCTTTTTATTATTACTATTTGATGCTTTCCATACATAACCACTTAAGGAAAAATGTTCTTAAAAAGAAAACCAAGTACTCTCCACAAGCGTAAGAATGTTAATACAAGCATTGCTACATCATTGTAAAAAAGAGGAAAATACAAGAAATACCTTTTCTTATCCATATTCTCATTTGCGAAGAAACATGGACATGTCACCTACTGCCAATATCTATTACCAACTAGTTACAACCTCCACAATATGCTAGACAAAAATTAGACAGCTGGGGAAAAGGAGTTAAAATAAATGATTTCCTGCTCTCTGTGTTTAGCAGCTGCTGAGGCTGATATAGTTGGCAGCACTGCTGGTGGCTCTTTTTGTCTATGAAGTAACATGATTTCTGCCATTGTGCTTTTTTCTGAGATCCATTTCTTTGAGCATCTCCATGCCAGTATAAACTCAGCCAGCCTGTGGCACTTCCTGCTCCTGAGGGGCAAGAGGGCATCTTGCATCTTGCCCTCCTCTCTCCTATAAGCCCTGCACCCCCTGTGCCAGCACGAGACCCACTGCATCAGCAAGGGCTAGACATTCAACAATACATGATAAGGAGGTGCCAGGATGTGTGATAGGGGGCAGTTATGATGGTTATACAAATGCAAAGCTCTTTTCCCCCATCTCCCTCCCCTCCTGTGCTTTGCATACTCCTCTTAAGTACCAGTGGCAGAATTGAGTTCTTCTACAGGTGGATTAAAACCACTAAAAATTACTGAAGATATAATTTCTGTACATTGAACGATGTTATGCTCCAGACTCACATTTTGAGGCAGCACTCCATGACAAAACTTTCAACGCTTAATGATATTATGTCCCTCTTTCTAGCACTACAACTCACTAACAGATATATAAACCTATGGGAATGTTTTGTTGCTATGAAACCAGTCACTACAGCAGTACAGATTTCTCCAATGGTTTACTCTAAGAGCAGCTTTCACACCTGAAAAGAAGAGACGGATATAAATTGCCTCTGGCAAACAGGGATTAGTCAACACGTTTTAAAGGAGAGGGCTGCAGCATGACATAAAAACAACCCCCTGCATGGGTCTGGCATAGGAACTGTCACTCACTGTCAGTTACAGTTATTTTCAGGGTTATACAAGTGTTGATCCTGAAAATACATTAGGAGAAGTAAAGGTGTCAACAGGTTCTTGTGCTTGGTCCTAGATACCACATGGACTTGTGCTGGGTATTTCCTCACTCATACTGATGTTTGCTTATATCTACATGCTCAGGAAGACATAACAGAAGTCAGGTCCAAAAATGGAAAGGGTCATGGCTGTCTACTTCAGAAATATTGCTGCAGTAAATTCAGCTCTGCTTCCTTATTACCAAAGAGTGACAGAATTCTCTTTGTCATGCTTCAGCTGTTCAGAGATGCTAAGCAGTCAGACAGTCTGTATAATCCAAAATACAACAGTGATTCAATGGTTCTCAAGATTGCAGTAACTACTGTAACTTGTCACAGCCTTAAAGATTTTATCATATTTTTGCAATTTCTCTCCTTATTTTTTCAATTGTCTGGAATCATCCTCATGTCTAAAGGCTCAGTCAGGATAAGGTTTGTAATGTGTTGCACATTCTGTACAGGCACAAAATAATCTTTGTATCTGACTGTTTACATTATCCTAATGCCTCTTCCTGAAGACTGAATTCCTGACCTGGTGCACTTTCTTTCTAGAAGTAAATTTAAAATCCTAACTTTCATCTAAGTAAATGAAAAATTCTGGGTATCCTATTGTCAAACATCTAAATTTCAAGATTTGGAAACTATAAGATTTTGTTGTGTGCCTTCTTTAAAATACCATGTGTCCACTTTGTTTGTATGTTTTTCCTTTCCTACTTTGTTTCCAGAACAAAGATCTTTTGGTTTTGGAGGAGGGGGTTGGGTGGGTGCTGTGTTTTGGTGGTTTGTTTGTTTGTTTGTTTTTGTGTGTGTATGTGTTGGTTTTGGTTTTCTTGGGTTTTTTATTTGTTTGTTGGGAGGAGGGGGTGGGGGTTGGGTCTTTTTTTTAACATTTTAGGTCATCATGTAGTTTTATGTTCTCAGCATAGCAACTATTGAATTAAGACCAAGACCTGTTTGTAGGATGTATGGAATGTCCTATTCTAACAGGCCAAAGAGAGGTATTCAGGGAAACAGAAGTACAGAGGAGGAGACTGTGGTGGTGTCACGCTTGCTGTAGAGGGACCTATACGTATCAAGTCCTCTTAAGTGTTTGGTCAAGGTGGAGGATAAAAACATCTTAAAGTGAGCTTTGTGGTGGCTGTCATCTCAAATTAAAATGGAGAGGTGATATCTTGAAACTGTAAAGTATTAGAAAAGGTTGTGCTACCACTGAGGTATTGTGGAGTAGGCCAGGTAGGAGCTGATGGAGAACATCTTGATCAAATAATTTAGTGTCATGACTTGTAAAAGAAGGAGGACATTTCCTACAGGCACACATTTCAATTTGAAATTCTATTCTGTTACCTGTCTTTATGTAAAGTAGTGCTACAGGTCAGGGCTTTGCAACTTTCAGAGCATATCCCATGCAAGAGAATGTGCAGATGGATGTTACTGGAACCTTGAGGGCAGGAGATAGTTCCTTATGTAGATCAGCTGAGGTTCAGAATGCTATTTGACAAGCAGCATCATTTCTTTCAGTGAGATGCTTAAGAGTGACTCAGCTGGAAATGCGGTATCAAATATTTTTATTTCTTTAGAGCCACTTAATATTCTAAATTATTGGATCTTCATGAGCTCCTTATTAACATGATTCTACCATGTTATTTAAAAATAGCAAGCTAAATTACCCGCAAGCTCATTTATTTGCAATTTTTCCTCAACCAAATCAGCTTCATTTATTTATAATTTCATTATTTTATTCTTTGTTTTTCTTACATACGCAGCTATAATTTATTGCCTAAGCTTTTCCTTGATCATATTTAAGTTCTATTTATCAATAAAACATAAATATGTTCTTGACATTTTTATTTTATTTTTAGTGGGATATAGTTTATAGATTTTAAAATTTATTACTCTTGATATTTCTCATTCTTCATCATCAGGTTTTCACAGTGAATTTCAGTGTCTTTGTTGTCTGTAGTTTTTAATGTGTTTGATTTTTTCACATTTGTTATCTGTTTAATTTATTTTTTTGCATCTCAAATGTTTTATAGGCACTATATCAATGCTGATCCTGTATTTGTGTTGGCTTAGAACTTCCATGGAATTTAAAATCCCATTGGTAGATTACTGGGAGGAGACTGCCTTGGGCTTTCCCATCCAAGAAATGTAATCCATACTGTGTTTCTGCAGGTTTACTATCTCAATGACCTGTGCCATCTGACAGAACTTCTTTGAAGACTTTCTGAGAAATTTCTTGGGTTTGGATACATGGTATAATTACAGTTTTGATTCACATGTATGTCAGCATTTTTTCTTTTCATTCCACCTTCAGTAGCTCAGACATCTTACCTGAAGCCATGGTCCATTGCTTAATTAGGAATGTAGTGGTTTTAGCTAGGCCTCAAATTAGCAGGCTCAGAGAATCTATGTGGATTGGGAGACATTTATCACCTGACTGGGTAACCAAGGAAATATTTCATACCAGATGACGCAAACCTAAGATATGAGTGCAGCAGTGGGAGGTGTTGAGTTCAGTTCCACCATGGCTGAAGTACAGAGAAGGACATGCTACAGCTCTTCTACTGTGCTAGGCCCCTTCTCCTGCTGCCACTGCTTGCATTTTGTTTGCATTCAGGGAAGTAGAAACATTTTGTTATTACTCTGTTTCTTGCTAGATGTCTTTCAGAGTACTTATAGATCTAGAGTATTAGACTTTGTATTAACTGGGGAGTGGGAGGTTATTTCTTGTTACATATAACTTGTGTAAGTGTGTGTTATATTGTAGTTTTCTCTTAATTTTCTCTTTTCTGTATAAATACATATAGTTAGTTTCAGCATAAACATAGTTTGGAGGGGTTTTTCCCTCTCCCTCTTCTTTTTCCCTTGGCTGGTTGGGGTCAGGGAGAGGGAACACTTTTCACTCTGTCTTGGACAGTTGGCATTTTGCCAGCTCAACCCGAGACAAGGAATCAGTCCATAACTGTGCAGGGTCACTTCAAGGTCCATTCTCAGCCTGGATTTTCAAAAGTGCATGTGAGCAAAGTGCACTATTCAGAGAAGCTGACTGAAGGTGTGAATCTTTTATTTTCCCAGAATCTCCAAGTCTAGTAAAGTCTAAGATTGTCTAGCTGTTTCTTTTGCTTGATATATTATAGTTAAACAACAAAAAGGGAGTTGTTAATCAGTTATGCTCCTGGCTCACCTTGAGCCATGTTCCATTGCGTGGCCTGATATACAAACACAATCTTCTTTATCAAACACTTGAAATGTGGATTTCTTGCATGTTCAGTGTTACATCCAGTAGACTATAGTGCCCCCATAAGTGCATGCATACAGGTGAATTGCATAAAGCCTACTGCCAGTCCAAAGCTTTGTATTTTAAAATATTTTGGAAACATAATAATCTGAAATCTCTGAGAAAATCTACTGCCTCTGAAAATGAGACATTTAACTTCAGATTTGTATAATTGACCTTTAGCAGATATTAAATCTTTCATTTTGGTAGAAGATTATATAAATGTGATGTTGAATAGTTCAGTGTTATTTTTTTAAGTTTATTGACTGCTGTTTTCTCTGTTCACTCTGCTGGGATCTAGTCTCTTACTTTTCTTGCAGAATTAGAGTTAAAATTGTAGGTGTTACAAAAGAAGCTCCATAAAGCACAAAGTCATCAGACTAAAAGATGCATTTCTAGTTCAGGCTTTCCTAAAATAAGAACAATGTTCACTGTACTCTCTCACCTTATTCTTCCTGATATTTTCCATTAACTAAAATAAAAATAGTTCTATCTTTTCTCTTACTGTAAATAATTTTCACAGAAGTATGTACCTGGTATACAAACCATCCAGAGGAGATCTCTTTCCCTAGTTTTGAAGGTGTTTTAGATAGTGTTGCAGCCCAGGAGCAAGTCTTGGGACTATGTCTTTACTAGTGAGTAAAATGCTGCCAAATACTGTTCCCAGACACTGAAACTCCATCATCCATACCACTAAATTCCCAGAGTGGTCTCCAGAACAGTCACAGCCATGACCAATAAGTTCCAGGCATAAGTTAGGACTCAGCACAGGCCAGGAACTATTCTCAGTGGGCAGTTTGGATATGGCCAACCATGTTTGAAGGGAAACAGAATTTAATATGGGCAAGGGTTATTCTGTGCCAAGTACCAAGATATACAGGAGGCTGTTTCTAATAAAAAACCCAGACTTTTTCCCAAGATGTATTTTTTATTGCTATTTCAATGATATTAATATTTTGCAAATGCTCCTTCCTTTTCTGTGATATTTAATCTATCATCTGTGCTCTGTTATAATGCTGCAACTGCCTGCAAGTCAACAAATACAGAGCAGATATTCTTACATTCAGGCCAGTTAACTGCAAGTGAGGTGTTACAGCAGTCACAGGGTCCAAAATGTACTTCATGCATAGAGAAAGTTAAAGAAATGATGAGAAGAGAGACAGAAGTTATTCACCTCTCTGTAGATATAAAAGAGCCCAATAAAGCTGTTGTAATTACAGTACACTGCACTTCAACAGCTGCACTTCAGCTCCTGTTGCAACTTTATTTCTGATGCAGAGTTGCTATATTTTTTGGAAGGTGAGGGGTATATATAACCATGGAATAATACGTGAGAACATATTTTTTCTCTCTGACTTTTTAAATGGGACCAGCCCTTAGTCAGTATGCATTACTCTTCGAAAAATGCTGCTAACAATCCTCATCACTTTCTGAGATACCAGCATTTTCTGGATGATATTTTGGCTAGCTGGCTGATTCACTAGCAAAATTCTACTGACAACATTACTGTCGTCAATATTTCAAGCTTAAACCAACTTTAATGAATCTTTCAAACAGTAAAGCTACTATGTCACACAATATTTAATTTCTATATAAAACATCAAGTTATTAGATAAAAACTAAGTGTATAATAGTTAATCTTATATTTAGAAATTTTATATTGAAGACTGAGATTCAACAGAATTCTAAACCTATGCCATTGCAGTTGCAAAAGCGTTGGCACTATAAAATCTTGCATTTCAAGTTCAACTTCCATGTAGTAATGCACAACACTTATTTTGAACTAGTTTTAACTGCAAAATCATTGTCCTAGCTTGGCAGGTGGGACCAGTTTATCACCTTGTGGGGGTGACTAAAGCTATGTATTCTACACCTTCTATTCATTTCCCAAGAACAATGGACCATTTGCAGCAGCTGCTCAGGGCGAACCCGACTCCTCAGGGTCTGAGACGGGTGTGAAATGAGATAAGAGCTGTGATAACTCCCCTCCAGGGAGTCGTTAGCACCTTCGCACCCAGCCTGAGAGGGCGTGTCTGCTAATGGGCCATCAAGGATTCCAAAATACCCCATGACTCACAGAGTGAGATCACCCATTTTGTAATTCCCCACCCTGGGGGAGGCACTGGGTGCTCCCACCTGGACCTGAGGGTACATAATCTGGGGGTTTGAAGACCTGGGACAAACACTCGTCAGATCCAGAGGAGGATCAGAACCTCAGTAGGAGGAGACCACCACTTTCAACCAGACTGTGCCTACCACTTTTATTAAGAATGCAACTGTCAGCTGCATCAACAGGTTTTTCACTTCCTTTACTTTTGGACTTGGGGGAACCACGTGGGGTTTGTGCCCTAGGGTGCTGGGTAATACTTCTTGGGTTTGTGGGTTAAAAACCAATTTCTCTCTTTGTGCAGTTGCATTTACTGTAATACTGTTATTAAACTGTGACTCTGATTTATAATCTCTTTTGTGTTGGGTTCGTTTCTCCTGCCAGTTTACCTTTAAACCAGCACAATCATTCACTTTTGCAAACCTGCAGGCTTCTCCTGGATCACTGCTGGCAAATTATTTTATGATTGTAAAAGTTTTCATTGCAAAATGTCAAGAAAATGATCTTACCTTGTCTATTATTCCCCGCAGTTATCACTGGTCATGTTTGAGGTAACATATTAGGAATAGCATCAATATAAATAATCCATAAATACAAAACATTATATGATCATGTTTACTTCATAAACATCTATAAAAATTGGGAGCAGTATCTTTTTAAGAGAAAGGGGCATTTGTGTTGCATGAGTGTTGTGGTTTAGGAATGTTATTTCCCAGTTTAGTACTCCCACTAAAAAGGAAACCATAAGCAGCTCTCCTAGCCCCTCCAAGGAGAGACACAAAAGACAGAGACCACGGGTTGAGATAAAAACAATTTACTGGAAACAGCAATCAGATAAGAAAACAAAGAGTAACAGCAACAGTACTAACAACAACTGTGTACAAAAGAGAGGGTGATTTACACAAAGAGTGCTCACCCAGCCAAGACAATTAACAGCTGCTGAGGGACCCTGTGCCAACTGCACTTGCTCCCCCGACCAGACAGGGACTCCCTTCCTGCCCAGAAGCAAGTCCCTTTTCCCAGCCTTGGCAATGGTGTAATGTGGTATCAAATGACATAATGTCTTGGCTGTGCCGTCTCCCACTGGACCAGAACAAGGACAGTGGGGCACACAATAGAGATCTTCATCTGTTGCCCAGGACACAACCTGCACACTCACTCAAAATCCATAATGACCCTCAAGAAAGCAGAGAACCCTAGCAGGAGCAAATGGCTGAGTCCTTCATGGTTTCTGCTATTACTGTTATTTCTTTTCCATTAACAAGAAATATATTATGTCTGATTACTTGTGTTGAATTTTTTTTCCTAAATCTGAGTCCCAAATAG
This sequence comes from Sakesphorus luctuosus, assembly GCA_013396695.1. Lineage (NCBI taxonomy): Eukaryota > Metazoa > Chordata > Aves > Passeriformes > Thamnophilidae > Sakesphorus > Sakesphorus luctuosus. The sequence goes on from VWZD01010924.1 coordinate 166,906, forward strand.
GTGGTGACTAAAGAAGTGAATAATTAAATTTTTCATGGAAAATAAAGGTAAAGTTGAGACATTGCTCATGATATGGCACAAAGGAATCACCACAACAAAAGTTTACAGTACTGCTAGGATTCATACCAAAGTTGAAGTTTTTCTAAAGGTTATTTTCTATTCATCATATTAAAGCAGTGATTTATGCACTGCCATTGTCACTCATGTCTCTCTAATTCTCATCAGCAGAGCTGCAGCTGACACCAGGTCAAGCAAAATAGTCACTGTTCTTGCTTGTCACAATGTAACACTCCTGTGGTCAGTAATCGGAAATAATATTTATAACAAAAGCCCTTTCTGCCGCAGTAATCATGTTCCTGCTAACAGTTCTCATCTGAGAAAGACAGAAAAAATATTAACATTTGGCAACAGATCACATTTCACCTTACTAGAAGGGAAATCTTTCTGATAAAGAGAAACAAATGACATGGCAGATCACCAGGGATATACCCTTAAGGTAATGAGGAAATTGAATTCTTAACAGACATTTTCTAAATGTCTGTTATAAATGAGTAAGCTGGGAGGTGAACAGTCATAACTCTTTACTGCACACTTCCCACAGGCTTGTAGAGCTAAGTACCATAGACCAGTTCCAAAGCTGATTGCTGAATTACTGACCAGGAAGGTAAGAAAGAAATAACTAAATTATGCCTGTATATAGGTGCCTACACTGCCAAGATGACATGTACCAACACGAGTGAATGGAAACCCAACAACCAAACATAAAATGGAACAAAAAAGCCAAACCAGCCCAAGCAGAAAATAATAAAAAAATGCCCTCAGTGTTTTGGAATGTTAAGTGTGGCTCATCAGCAGAATCTGAAAACCTGGAATTCCACTATAAAAGGGGATCAATTTTGGAGTTAAGTTTCAAGACAAGGTGGTGAGAAGCTGTTGTGCAGGCTAATAAAGTAATGGTTTGGTCCTCTGTTCACCAAAAGTGGGATGGAATAATTTGGGGACACTCACAGCAATGAAAACATTCTCCTCATCTTCTTGACTACACAGCGGCAGATTTGGCTTAACAGATGTGACAAAGTACCATTCAAATAGATTAGCAATATATACAGAACACAAAATATTTACACAAAACTTTTTAATCCTAACCGTAGTTGCCTGTCGCCTTTTCACAGGCTAGATGCTTCATGTTTCAAATTAGAAGAGTTTTGCTAATGTGGGTAATGTGTCAGAGTATCTGTGTTCAACAACAGAGGACATTGCTGACATTTCGTTGTGATTAACATGAAGTATTCCTGATTCTGCATCGCAGTGAGCATTTCTGTCTTCTGTTGGCACTGCCTTTTGCTACCCCTTCCATTTTTCCTTGCACGATGGACTTGAATTTTATTTAGTCTTTATTTTTTACCTGCACAAACCCACTTTCTTAGCTGTTGTTCTTGCTTCACATTGCTACAGAACATGAAAAAGGGAAAGGGAATATCTCTCCTCTTCTATCTCCCAGTAAATATTTGTCTTTGTTTCTACTGCTGTGGGCAGTACAAGGAAGGTGGTCTGTGGCATTTGCTGGCTGTGCAATGCAAACACTAACTCAAAGTCAGTGAAAGATCATTTACTGCATTATTCCCCAAGAGCTTTCTTTTGGCATAACTTTGTAATAAGCTCCCATATGTACACCTGGAAGTAAAACTATTTTTACATTCTAATTATTTCTGTTCTTTTTCTATATGTCATCATGTTTGGATGACAAGAGACCAATTTTAGGCAAGTGACCAAATAAATCCTTAAATATTTTTTAATGATATGATACAACAGATATTGTCTAGCTATATTGTAAGGAATCAGAAAGTTTTAAATGGTTACTTTATTAAAAACACCCTTGGAAAGAGAAAATCCATGGGGTTTGACTGTTGAAAGATGAAAAATTTAGACATTTTACTTTAACACAAGATTATATTCAGAAAATAGAGATAACTTCATTCTTTTAGGGCTGGAAAATAGTTGAGTACATAATAAAAAGTTTCTGTGAAATAGGCCAGGTTTCAGTTAACTTCACCTCCTGAAATAGCAAAAAATTCTGAAAAAAATTTACCAATTAGAAACTAAAGTAGCATTCGGCAGTCCTTGTGTATTATGGATCATTTTCTAAGTTTTAATTTCTTAATTTCATTGACACTTGTCTGAATCCAACATAAAAAAATAATACTTAACTCAAATGAAGACACCATAGTATATATGAGTAATTTTATTGCCATACAAACATGAAAATGAAAACAAGTTTTTATGAAATCAATTTGAAATCAGTCTGGCTATTTCTGTTAGGGACAACAAAAAAGTGCTTCTATAAATACATCAATAATAAAAGGAGGGGCAAGGAAAACCTCCATTCTTTGCTGGACTCAAGGGGGAACATAGTTAAACAGGACAAGGAGAAGGCTGAGGTACTTGACACCTCCTTGACACCTCGGTTTTCACCAGCAAGACAGGTGGCCCTCAGGACAACTGGCCTTTGGAGCTGGTAGACAATGACAGAAAGCTGAATAACTCCCCTAAATTTCAGGAGGATTCAGTCAGTGATTTACTAAAACACTTGGATCCTCAGAAGAAGACCACATGGGATCCACCCTGGGGTGATGAGGGAGCTGGCAGAAGAGCTTGCCAAGCCACTCTCCATCATCTTCCAACAGTCCCGGCTCTCTGGGGAGGTCCCAGATGATTGGAAGTTGGCAAATGTCATGCCAATCCACAAAAGGGGCTGCAAGGAGGACCCAGGAAACTACAGACCTGTCAGCCTGGCCTCGGTGCCTGGCAGGGTTATGGAGCAGATCATCCTGAGTGTGATCACACAGCACCTACAGGATGGGCAACGGCTCAGACCCAGCCAGCATGGATTTAGGAAGGGCAGGTCCTGCCTGACCAACCTGATCTCCTTTTATGATCAGGTGACCCGCCTGGTGGATGAAGGAAGGGCTGTGGATGTGGTCTATCTGGACCTCAGCAAAGCCTTTGACACTGCCTCCCACAGCATACTGCTGGAAAAGTTGGCAGCCCCGGCTTGGACAGGAACACGCTCTACTGGGTCAAGAGCCGGCTGGATGGCTGGGCCCAGAGAGTGCTGGTGAATGGGGCTGTGTCCAGCTGGCAGCCAGTCACCAGTGGTGTCCTCCTGGGATCAGTGTTGGGTCCAGCTTTGCTTAACATCTTTATCAACGGTTTAATGAGGGGATTGAGTCCATCATTAGTAAGTCTGCAGATAGCACCAAGCTGGGAGGAAGTGTTGACCTACTGGAAGGCAGGAGGGCTCTGGAGAGGGACCTTGATAGGCTGGAGAGATAGGCTGATTCCAATGGGATGAGGTTTAACAGGGCCAAGTGCCAGGTCCTGCACTTTGGCCACAACAACCCCATGCAGCGCTACAGTCTCGGGACAGAGTGGCTGGAGAGCAGCCAGGTGGAAAGGGACCTGGGGGTATTAATTGACAGGAGACTGAACATGAGCCAGCAATGTGCCTAGGTGGCCAAGAAGGCCAATGGGATCCTGGCCTGTATCAAGAATAGTGTGGCCACCAGGACGAGGGAAGTGATCCTTCCCCTGTACTCAGTGCAGGTGAGGCCACACCTTGAGTACTGTGTTCAGTTCTGAGGTACTGGAGCAGGTCCAGAGAAGAGCAACAAGGCTGGTGAAAGGACTTGAGCACAAGTCCTGTGAGGAAAGGCTGAGGGATCTGGGGCTGTTTAGCCTGGAGAAGAGGAGGCTCAGGGGAGACCTTATCACTCTCTACAACTACCTGAAAGGATGTTGTAGCCAGGTGGGGATTGGTCTCTTCTCTCAGGCAACCAACAGGAGGACAAGAGGGCATGGGCTTAAGCTCTGCCAGGGGAAATTTAAGTTGGATATCAGGAAGAAGTTCTTTACAGAGAGAGTGGTCAGGCATTGGAATGGCCTGCCCAGGGAGATGGTGGATTCTCCAACCCTGGAGGTTTTTAAGGTGAGACGGGACATGGCACTTAGTGCCATGATCTAGCAATCAAAGTGAGGTTAGATTAAGGGTTGGACTTGATGATCTCAGAAGTCTCTTCTAACCCAACTGATTCTATGATTCAGATTTCTTGTTGTGCCTTCTTATTTTATCCTCAGTAGGAATGGCAGTGTCTCTGCTAATGTATCATACAGTCCCATTTCTTTTGATTCCTTCTCTAGTCATTTTTCCCAATATAGTGCAGTCTGCACCTTCATTCTTTCTCTTAAGCCATATCAAGTCTCTCCTTTTGACTTTTATAACAAAGCAATACATAACCTTGCATTTGAAAACACATTGGGGTGTCCTCCATCTATTTGCACTTGAACTTCAAGATTCTGTACACTTAATGCAATAATGTTCCAGCATGGATTCAAGGTTGTTCCCAAGTTCTTCAGTGCTCTGAATCTTTCCCATGTCAGAAATATTATTTTTTAATTCTGATTGACAAGAGATTCTTTTACATTCTGATAAATAGTAACTTGTATTCAAGTATATTTATATATTTTGTTCCTTCTACTCTTGACCAACCAAAACATCTAAGACCCCAGTACTTCTGATGCTTAAAAGATCTTGGTGCATAAAAGTATGCACAGGGGAGTAAGAGTTGCTCTCTTACATGCTGTAGAAGGGATGTAGGTGTAAACTATAACTGTGAGAATTTTTAAATAGGAAAGAGGTGGTTTGCAAAGGAGCCAAATACAATAAATGCTGAGGCACAAAATGTCAAGGTACAAAATTTATGTAATGGAAAAAGGTATTTTGAAGATACTATGGTTGAAGACTTGGTGGGAAAGACATACTTAGACAGTTTTTTCCTCCAAACTTCTCAGAGGAAATCCTGGCAAATATTTCAACTGAAAGTTTTAAGATAGTCTGAAGCTTTTCCCCAAAGTCTTATATAAGCCTTAGTAGGTTAGGTAAAGAATTAAGACAGTTGCCAGTTACCAGTTATCATCTTAGTATGATTGATTCAGTGTACAAACCAGGTTTATATCTCATTTTATCAATAGCTGAAGTTAACTCTAAGCTGTTTGGCCTTTCAAGTGTTTCAAACACACAATCGTTTAATAGTTCCTACAACAGATATTCATTAATGCACAACCATTTTCTCCTTCATAACAGAGATTGCTGAAAAAGATGCTGTTGAACAGAAAGTGAATCTTCAAGGCATGTCAGCTCTCAGGTATAAGGAAAGAAGAAGAAAAGTGATTACAGCAGCTGCAATTTTTTCAAAGGTAGATCCAACGCTGTCTTGAAAGAAACAATGCTGATTTATATTTGTTATTTACAAGTATTTAAATATTGTGTTCTTCATTCAATATCATAATACCCTTAAGAGGAAATTCATAACTTCAGTCACTGAAGATGTTTGTTATAGATGGTAATTGAGAAGAACAAAGTTTTAAAATTATGAATATATATACATATAAAGTCTGCTTACAAATATATGTATTTTTATTAGAAATACTGTAACACTATAACTGTAAAATGTCACCTTTATATATGGTAAGAGACTTGCAGTAACAGATGTTTTATACATATTTTTTTTTCCTGTTCTTATGATGTGTGATCCAGCTAATGCTCACTATTTTGGAAGAAATTTTCATGTATCTTTTGAGATGATTCTGGTACAAGCTCTATTTTGGTTTTGTAGATGAGAACTGGACTAAACAATACTTTTTTCTACTATGTGACAGCCCACATGCATTTGTTTGTAGGTTTTTATCCAAACCAAATATCAGGACTCAATGTAAGAGAAGATGTACTAGTAACAATGCTTCTAATCACTAAAACTTTTGCTATATGTTTTCTTATTTTTATTTTTTCTACTTGATTTTTTGTTTATAACCCCTCCTTTGTACATATATCAGTATTCTGTCCTCGTTTAGAGTTCAGACCTGCTATGCAGAGCAATAAATATCTATTCTGGTCAACATACAATTTAAATGAGCACAATATGATGAACTTTCATTCCATAAAACAGTGATAAAAACTACTAATTACTTCAGAAGTACTAAACTTTGGGCCATATGTACATTTTCTACATGAAATGCTGTTTTCAGTAAGTTGAGGATCTGTGTCACAGATGCCTGTCCTTAAAGATTGAAGGTGCTCAAGAAGAACGTATTTGGTGGTCAAGAAGCCAGGTTGCTCCCACTTAAGTAGTTCCTTGATAACAGAACCCTTGTAAGCATCACTTAATTGTGTATAACACAGATCAGTGACAAAATGTTATGACTTTGCATTTAATCTACAGTAGTTTCTGGAAACCAGACTTGTTTGTTTCCAGCTGGGATCCAAGAGATCAGGGCTCAGCCCCAGGATGTATCACAAACTACATCTGTGATATCACGTGGTTCAGTCTTTCTGTGGCTCAGTTTTCAACCTATAAATGTCATCAATGAAGGTATTTCCATTTATTTTCTGTCCTGCCTCATGCCTGTTAATAACTTTGAAAGTTGGTGGTTTATTTATTTTTTGTTGTTGTTTGGGTTCTTTAGTTTGGTGTTTTGTTTTGTTTTTGTTGGGGTTTGTTTGTTTGTTTTTTAAATCTATTCCTCATTTTACTTAGAAACATTGCAAGCAATATTGTAGCACTGTTATGGAATCATGCCTCTATATGCTGCTTGCTCCATAATGCTAACATCAATGTGAATATTTTGTAAGGTTTCCTTTGGCATGCTATTCTTCCTAAGGTTCAAAAGTTAGTTTGTCATTCCGACCAGCTGTGGTTCAAGGATCCTCACCCTAAATGCCCACTGGATAGCTGGAAGATAACTGTGGCCAAGAGGAAAAAGAAGAACCAGGAAGCTCAGGAAACTCTTAGCCTATATGTTTATGAAAACTCAGGACAGTATATGTTTTTTTCTCAAGAAAGGTCACATTTCATTTTTATTCTTCATTTCAAAAAACACAGATGTATAAAAAATATATATATTCCCATTTCCCAAAATTCCCATGAACAGTGATCATCACACAAGAACAATGGAATTCTACATAGCACTCTAAGCACTAGTCTCCCAGGTTCTACGTACATAAAATTTCTGGAATGAAGCATATAGTAAAGCACACTGGTTGACATCTTCCATCTTGTGCAGCTGAATTGAATTCTATACAAGCATTCAGGAAGTCTGCAAGCCAAGTCCTGCTGATTTAAACATTGAGCATCTTTGAAAATTTTGGACATAATTCCTCGAAGGTAAGCAGTAAGGAATGAAAGATGAGAGAGAAAGAAACTAACAGCTTTATGATAGAAATATTAGATGCTTAACAGACTGCCTCCTAATCACCAGCTTCAGATGTGGATGAGTCAGCCCAGAGGATCAATGATTTTCATACAAACATTTCTGTCTGCCAATGGCTAGAATTCCCCAGGTGTGCTTAAATTTGGAAACAGGGATCTAGTAATTGTTCATGCTTTGAATAAAGACATTACTTGGCAATAAAATCTTTATAAACATCACTTAACCACTCATAAAATAGACCAATGACCTAATGCTATAACTTACATTTTAAATTTAAAAAATTGACCAAAAGGTAGTTTTGTACTTAACATATGTTTAGCTTGGGTGGGCAAATGCAGTCCAGCCTTGTTAAACTAAAATTACTGTACCTTTGAGTTTATTCGATAGCAAGAAAAGCAGAGTAGATTATTAAAGTACTGATTGATGAAAGTATTTGATATGAATTCATGCAATATAACTACTACTCCTACCTTGGGACTGCGCCCCTCTGCAAGGGATCTGTAAAGGCATTATATGAGTGAAGTTGTAAATTGAGCATGAAAATAATGCACTGATTTTGCATTGACTACCTGCACATGGGTGAAAGTTTAACAGACCCACATGGGCTTTCATTAGTACACCCTAGTTCCATGTTGCATTTAGTGAATGGATGTAGCAAGGTGATGCTGGAGAGCAGTTTCCTCCTCAGCTGTTCAGACACGCTGTTGAGGTGTTCCTTTCACTTCCTTTCCTCTCCCATTGACTAAACAAGGGATTCTTGCTTCTAAGTTTTGTGCCTTCTGTATTTAAAGACAAAATGCAAGGTGACACCAACTAAAATTCCACTTCTGAATTTAAAATTATATCACTTGCAATCATTTTTCTCTTTTAGTTTAGGTTAAACTATTTAAAGACAGTTTCTTATTGCTCATAACCTAAATTCCTGTTTTATTTCTGTTGTTGCAAAGTTAGGGAAGAAAAAATATGAATAACAAGAGATTGTCTTTTCTTAGCAAAATGAAAAAATTACCTTCTTTTCAGAAAGTTACTCTCATTATAATTAGGTGGAAAAGGTCTGGCAAACTAGTAACACTTTTACCAAAGCTTCCTGTCAGTGTCTCCATTTCCCTCTTTCCCAAAAGATCAAAGCTAAGACTCCCCCTGTCTCTGGTTGTCATTGCTGCTGTTGTTGTTGCTGCTATGGTTGTTATTTTCATTATCATTATTATAATAATTATTGTTATTTTGTGTGGAGGGAAGTGAATAATAAAGGAAAGAGGTTTTCCTAAATATCATAGCACCTGAAATACTGACTGTAGACAGAGGGAAGTTCAAGTACCCTTCATGTTTCCAGAGTTTTTATTCGGAAAGGAAAGACATATAATCTGCAGTTAAATAGGGAATTTCCCCAGCATCAAAAGATGTGTGTTTTAGGGAATACGCAAGACCTGTTTAAGAAGTTACATTTTTCATGTGTAGAGAGTTTTTACTATGAAACTGAAGTGTTTTAGCAGGGAAGAGGTGGGTCTATCCATACATCAACAGTACAGATAGAAATGTAATATTTCCTTTGGAAGAACGCCTTAAAATATTTCATTCCAGAAAAATGGGAACTGAATTTTTCGAAAATATCTCACTGGAGCTTCATAAACTCTCAAGCTGCAGGGCTCCACCAGAATAAGACAGATTTGGGTATCTTCACAACTTCAGCCTGCAAAGTTGTAGCAATGATGATTTTCAAGTCTGCCCTCATAGTCCAGTGGAATTGCCATATTCCTTTTCCAATACAAATTTTCTCACAGTAATGTCTTCAATTGGAAAAGTAAGAAGAATTTAGAGGAAGTCAAGTCCACCCCACAGTCATCTTCTTCACAGCCAGAAAGACATCCTCCCCGATTTTCATATTCTTAAAATAGATTCAACTTTACAAAACAATTCTCTTACTTCCACGTCTTCGTCTTCCTCTCTTGTTTTCTATATATCAGAAAAGTGCCTGACATAGAGTGACTCCTTGTGTATTTTAAAGGAAAGTTTTCCGTTATCAACTTAGCAACAGTAAGAAAACGATTATATTTTATAACCTATCCTACTCTCATGCATTCTCATGTTGGAGTTCACAGTATGAAGCAGCAACATTTTATTGTGAAGTACTAGCTCAATCTTGACACTTCTTTTTAAAGACTTAATGCTAAATTCACTTACTTCTTTGCATGACAGTAACATCTGGAGAGTTTTTCTGTTTGTTAAGTAGCTAGGATGACTAGTTCTCCACTTCTGGAAAATGTTACTTTCAGAGAGATAAAGGATTAACAATTAAGGAAAATAAAAAGCCAAATATTACAGTACTATGAGCATGACATCTCTGTCTGAGAGTTCTAATTGCCAGACACAGAAATACTGGCTCATGGACCACATCAAAACAAATGTGAAAATATCATTAAATGTAAGTTTGGAACCCCCATTTTCCTGTACAATGTTGTATATTTTTACCAATCTGAAAATGTGAGGATGTCACGGAGTGTAAGCAGAACTTGCTAGAGTAGGAACAGGCCTTAAATTCAACAGAAAAATAAGAACTCAGCTGTCTAACTAAATCTGTATAAATTTAAAAAATGTTAAAAGGAAAGAAGAAAAAAATTAAGAGGAAAATGCAATAAAAATCTGTCTGCTGAATGTTTAGTGTCTGGCCCTGGATCCAGGCCCACTAGGACATGCCCTCTGTAGGCTGGGACATACTCTCTGGAATGTTTCTGGATTTTATCCAACCATTTTTAATACCAAATTTGTAAAAAATCCAAGAAACCTCAAGCCATCCATTTCTGAACAATATATGTTTTCATTAAACATGAAGTTTCTAGCCCTGGGCAAATGGGAGTATAAATGTCCAAATGAAAACTAATGTTCTGTGCTGCAGCAACATGGGATACTGCAAACCTGGTAATTTCAGTGCTGCTGTACAAAACCCCACAGTAGCTATTTAGGAAATGAAAGCAAATCAAACAAAAAAAAATAGAAGCAAATGCTGAAGTTGTTTTAGAGGCATAGGACTTAAAAAAATATTAATAAAATGATAAGAGAAATGTTATCATGCAAGTTTCTCCACTGTCCTGCAAAAAAGACATCCACTTGTTGCTACAGACATCCTCTGCCAGAGCAATGTACAAGTCTTTGTAGAAATAAAACCCCAAAATAAATTTCTCCTGTCTCCCTGAAATGGGGAGGGTTTTTTCTCTCTTAGGACTTAGTTCTGTTACCTTGTTATCCATGAGAAACAGACAATTAAGACACAGTAACTAAGAAAAACTCACCTACCTTAAGGAGAGCATGGAGGCCACCTCAGAAACAGACATCTCAGATGGCAACTTGAGTTTACGTGCTTAGGCAACTAAACTGTGTCTTTACAGAGGGAAGCAGATGCAGAGGAAGGTCCTTGAGCCTTTATATGTAGATAAATACCTGTGCATCTGCAGTGTAACTCTGTTGGCATCCAGTCGGTAGAGTGAGCAGTGAGAGATACTCAGCTGATCACCCAGGGTTTTCTGATTCTCTGCGCCTTGACTTGCCCAGGACTCTTCTTGCTTGAACCTCACTGATCTGTGGCAATCACCTGTCTCTTGTGGAAGTGCTTACATATAAACACTTGAAGATGACATCTCTTTATTCTGTACAGAAACTATCCTTCTTTTCAGGCCCTGTGGGATTTCTGTACTCTTGACTTCTCTGTAGACTTCAAAGACTTGTATGTAGCCCTGTAGCTGGTGAAATTCTCAGCAATAGGGTGCTTTCGACTTTAACACTTGCCAAGATAGAACGAGCACTGTGATGCCAGATTAGAAGGCAAAAAGATCTGACTGTTCAGTGGTACAAGTCTTCTACTGTACATATAGTTAAAGGGCCCCACTGCTCTTATGTTGTAGACAGTGGATTAGCTAATGAGACTGTCTGTGTTAACAAAGAGCTGGCTCTCAACACTTGGCTAGTTTTATGGTCTAAATGCAATAAATGCTCACACTAATTCCACCATGCTTTCAGTGAATACAGTCAGCCACCATTTACAAATGGCTCTAATTTTATTATTTGTTAATAAAATCTGGTAAAACAGTTCCCCTCCTTTTCCTGGACAATGACTTTCAGAAGCTGAAAATGCCATGAAATATTCAAATTAGAGGTTGGAAATTAATTATAAACAGGAGATCAGGACTGGACTGGGTAATCTGAATCATTTGCTTACAGATGAGTTAATAATTTTCAAACACTTTTCATTGAAAACAACTATCTTGTGTCTGCAAATTTGTCTGTCATGAGTAAAATTATAAAATTAACAAAAGAGACTAAAGGAGAGAGTAAGGGAATGAATTTGCCAGCTGGAAGCCTTAACAAAATGATATTTGATGACCTCAGGAAACATTCAGTACAATTGAACCTAGTCTATACTTGGCAATATGTTCACAATAAATGTAATTGACTGCTCCTCTCTGAACTTTGGGACTCTGTGGAACTAATCTGCCTATGAAGGTTAGATGTTCAGTAATGTCTTTGGTTATGTGAGGTCTTTATTACCCTGTGGTTAGTGTGTGTAGGCTGTATACTTTAGAAATGTTTTGCATATTTTGTTATCAAGATTTTAGCTGGTATGGGTATTCTCTACCCCCCTCCCCCCCCC
>VWZD01010925.1:6118-17699 GCA_013396695.1 Sakesphorus luctuosus
CCTACTCCTCTCTTTTTTTCTCTTTGTAAATATTTAGACGGCAAATGCCTCTACTTGGCGGAAGTCACTTGCAGTTGCTTGTACATAGTTTCCAAACATTCAGTGGAGATGAAACTGGATCTGTATTTTCACAGTAATTTTAACCCTACTATGGGAATGCTTTTAAAAAGGTAAATCTTGTGGTGCATGGTCTGATTCTTAGAGTTCAATCTTGCATGCGGGAAAAGATTCATCTTGCATAACAACAGTGCTGCTGCTTGCCAAAACCATGATGTTCAGATCCTGCTGCTTCTCATGGGTCTCTTGGTACCATTCTCTCATGACTTCTGAGTCATGAGTTGGGATTAAGGTCACCTGCAACACAAAAGAGAACTCCTGAGGAAAGGACAACAGAAAAAAAAATGTCTTTATAAGAAGTCCTAGCCAATAAGTATGACTCCCTTTTGGAAAGAATGGATTGGATAAAATAAAATAAATAAACATGTAGATAAGATTAAATGACTGAGAAGAAGCAGTTTATCAAAACAAATCTTTGGTTCTCTAAGGTGCTGAGGTGCAACTTTCCAGAGAAGTAGCAGTCAGTGGTCTGCACTAAAAGCTCTTCAGATCATGGCCAAATATTTTGTTTACTTATTTATCATGTTGAAAGGGCACATGAAGTTTCCAAGTTTACATGTTTACCATATAAAACATGAAACATTTCCTTTTCTTTCCTACTTACAAACTGCAAGGTTTCCAAACTTGGATCATATATGGTAAAGCAACAAGATCAAGTAGACAAATGGCCCTGTAAACCAGTTCCCAACCGTTTTATTCTCCAGAGACAGGTCAGAAGGACTAGAAATGGGGAAGCAGGTGAGTATGGTGCAGCTCTGTGCCTCATTTGGATGTCCTCTCATATCAATGGTGAAATAAAATGTCCAGTCTAGGAACTCCTGTCTCCAGCAGCTGCTGCTCACTCCAAAGGCACTCTGGCTTCCTGTAGTTGTGTATCTGGGCTTAATTAGATGCTAATACTTTTGGTTTGTGCTTTGACCCAACCACCTATTGAGAGTTTATTCTTTTCCTGCCAAGTTATGGGAAAACAAGCACTGATAAGCAAGAACTTCATCCTTGAAGGCAGCATTTTGTATAAACTAAAATTAATTGGGCCCTCACTATTGGCTGATGGCACTTCAAGGGCATTTGAAGGAGAAAGTGGAGTTTCATGAAGTAAGCCCCCAGACCCATTTAATAAAGACCCTCTGGAATATAACATGCAAGCACGGGGAAATTCCAATGCCCATACACACGCACAGAAGGAGTACCACTTACATAACGGGGAGAGACCGAAGGCCTCTGGCTGGGCAGTGCTGGCCACACCTGCCCAGGTAAGACGTCATTGGCAAATTGGATAAAAAGCAGATGGCTCATGCTCTGAGCTCGCTTGCTTCACATGAAGGATAATGTTGCCCCTGGCAGGGATGCTCGCTAACTTGTGAGCCTGCCGACACTTCGAGGATACATTCTGGGGTCAGTAAGACAACCTCGTGAGTAACACCTGGGTGAGTGGGGGTGTTATACGTAAGGCTTATTTCCCTCCTTCTCTCTCTCTCTCTCTCTCTCTCTCGGGTTCCCGTTTACTTGGCCACCTCTTGTAATAAACTATTGTTTTGTTAAGCTTTCAACGGTGCTTTGGTCTCAGTTTTGGCATCCCTCCAAATCCTCCCTGGAACAAGTTGCTTCCCAGAGAAGATTAAATTTTCAGGTAGAAATACTAGCAAAGAGCCTACCTGCATGTTACTGTCCCACTGGGCCTTGCCCTCCAGCAGGGAGTCCAGAACAGCCCTGCTTGGCTCCTCAGCTGCAGAATCGTTCCCACTCACCACATAGTAGGATGACCGTACCCTCTTGAAAAACTCAACATCAACATTTTTTCTATTGCTGTGGTTGGGAATGTACACCAGATCCAAATATATCGGAGGTCCCAGAGGCACTGCTGTAGATTTTGCCGACTTACTATTCCCAGGACCTTCGGAAATCAAACAACAAAAGAATATCACAGGCTAGTTAAAACATGAATTTGTTAATTACCACTATAACTGCTGAGATTATATTCATAAAATTGCTAGTGTTAGTTAAACATTACATAGCTGTAATTGTACTACAGTGTTCCCTGCAACACTTATGGCATTACCCTCATACATCTAATAACACATTCCAACTTTGTTGTATGCCAATTACAGTTGTATTGGGAGAAAAAAATGGAATAAAAATAACCAGATAATACAATAAAAATTCACTACCGCATAACCAACATTTGATTGAACCTTTCCCAGTAATATACAACTATTGTCCAACAATTAGTGTGCAGGTCTGTGATTACTGAATTACCATTCAATAAATGGCAGTATTATTTTCCAAGTTAAGAAGTATAGCTTTTTGAAAGTCTCAGGTATGCATGATTATAAAAGCTAGGGTCACTCAGGGAGCCATGCAGAAGTGGTCCTGAGATTTGGGGTATCAGCACATACCAAGACATAGTAGCTGTTAATATGCTCAGACTGTCTTACACGTGCATCAGGAAGATACTACATGTGAGAAAGAGGGGCAAAGTGGAACTTGGGAGAAAAAAGAATCTTCCTAAAACAATTACTTCAGGAAACTGAGAACAAGTGTTTGTTTGCCTGCTGGATCCTTATTTACATACACAAACTAGCCACTTATCACAAAAAGTAGAGGGAAGCATGTTTTTGCTGCTATACATAGTGTAGTATCTGTTCTAAGAAGAGGTCAAAAGGAAATTCAAAATTTAAATACTCACATTAAAAATACTACCAAAAATAGCTGTTTTTTCTGCACACTGGATCACAGTGTGAATTGACAATCAGGATTCGACTAGTAATTTTATCTAAATGATCACCATTTATGTTTTATTGACCTCCTCATGATGTTACAGAGGAGGAAGCTTGTTAAACTAAATTATCTGAACAATACACTCTATTTAGGATTACATATTGTAAATACAGGAAAGTCCAATATAATTGTCTAGTGTGACCTGCAATTCATCATAGGGCAATATGTCAAATAAGCATCATAATATGATAAGATTTCCTGAATTGGAGTGTTTTTAACTATTGGATATATTACAAACTCTTTTATCATCTTTCTTAAAAACAATCTGAACTACATCTTTCTGAATTGTGGATACAAACATTGGATAAAATATTAGACACTACATTTTACACTTAAATGTCATTATCGAATATAGTCTTGTCTTCAGTGCTAGAATATACCTGAGACGTATGCTTCAAGGAAGAAGAATCTAATATAAAACTGAAGTGCTGGAGAAATGTACAGCATGAAGAACTGCACTGCTTCTTTGAACAATATCTACTAAGAGATAGATGCAAATAATGGTGTAAGAAAGGAACAGTGGACCACTTAAAATGATGAAGGTACAGATAGCTGAATGCTGGTTTTCTTGTACTGAATCCTAGACTTGCTCCTTGTAAAAAGCTTTCAATAGAACATCAGTCCTGACAACAGCAAAATTCAAGCATCCCCAAAACACTCTCTAAGAAGATCTGCCAGAAATAAAATATTATCATAATGTGCCCTTAAGTAATCTAATTAATATTTTATTACTACTTGGAATACACAACAGTCATTCAAAATAACATTAGTTTTCTGTATGTTTAGTCATCACTGATGGCATAAAACTTTAACTGGATTATGTAATATAAATGCTCAGATCACTGAAAGTCCTCTAACAACTGTTATATTTTTTAATACTATTTCTAAAATTAATCCTGCAAAGTAGTAAAAGCATCCAATATCTGATTGTACCTATGCCTCTCACAATATTGAATTTCATTATTTTATGTGAAGAACATTATGCCTACAGGATTCTTACAATGAATAAAGTTATTTACTTTACTACTGATTTCATTTCACCTACAGAAGTGGTACTTTTAATTCTATTAGTTGGTTAACAATTCAGACATTTAGTGTTAAGTTCTTTATATTTGATGCACCCTCTAATTCTTTACATCTGAGCAAACTGACACATCAAGTTTATCAGATTTCAAAAGTGAATTCAATAAATTTCATTTATTTAAATATAGCCATAATACTCCAGATTTATATTTAAAACATGAACTTTCTTTGGGAGTTTGCTACAAACCACATTGTCAGCTGATATAAAGGCAACCTAACTTCACTGAAACAACAAAGAAAATCTTAACATTAAGGAACTTCTATCTATACCTGTGGTTGCAGTCTTTTCTGACTTGTATGTTGTTGTATTTGCTGCATTCTTGGTGTCCTTATCTTTCTCCTCCACTTGAGACTTTACTTCTGGATTAGAGATATTTTTGGTTGATTTCTCCACAGACTCCTTCTTTTTTGGAGAAACTGTTTTGGAATTTTTGTCCAAAGATTCTTTTACAACTGGTTTGGGTGAAGCCACTTGTTTTGATTTGCCATCACTTTTTTTAACAGGAGAAGACAACTTGGTTTTAGTACCCTGCTTTTTTGTCTTTGTCTTTTCTTTGAGGTCCTTCTTCAAGGGTTTACCCAAATTCTGATCAGTGGGCAAAGTCTCTGGATCAACCATGGAGACATCAGGGTGCCTAGGGGAAGGGCTGTGATCTTGCATCAGGACAGGTGGTGGGTCAATTTGTTTGTACGTAATTGTCTTGTCTGCCGGAATGGTTTCTGACTCATCTTCCGAATCAATGTTAGCATCTGCAGTGATTGAAGGACATTCCTCAGTCTCAGGGGGAACATCTGAATCAGTCTGAGATGGGGCAGACTCGCTCAGGGATGTGGGAGGGGTTTCATCACATTGTCGCCCTTGCTGCTTTCCCCTAGAAGTTGGCTGAGCTCTTCCAGATTGAGTTAATGGTTTCTTTTGATATTGGGACTGTTCTTCACTTGCAAGCCACTCAAGGGGATTTGGGTTGATAAATGAGGGTGAAAGTTCAGTTTTAGGATGTTTATATTCACAGGAGGACACAAGGCATAAGCCAACATCTTGATAAGATTCTGCTAAAGATTTTCCTGAAGTAAAATGTTCACTTGCTTCATAGGAATAGCTAGTAGCTTTGGATGATCTGATGGTTTTCCCAGTTGTCTCAAATGAGTAATCTGTGGTTTCAGGTGAGCTGTTGGCTTTCCCTATTGTCTCATATGAGTAATTCATAGCATCAGGTGATCTGGTAGCTTTTTCAATTATCTCATAGGAATAATCTGTGCCCTGAGGTGATCTAGATTTTGAAACTGCCTCATAGGAATAGCTAATATCATCTGGTGACCTAACAGTTTTCTCTGTGGCTTTGAAAGAATAATTGAGTTCTTTTGGTGACCTGCTGCTTTTCTCTGAATCTTCTTTTTCTGGGCTAATTGAAGGTTCTGGACTGTGCTTTGTTAGGTGTTCCTGGTAACCAAATGCTTTGACAGAGGACACTTGCAAAGATAACGAAGATGTGTGACCAGCTGACACAGCTTCAGTGATTGTGGAAGGTGAATCTAGAAAACTAAGAGAGTACAGAGGAGAAGATTCCCTTGGAGTTAATGGAGATAGGTCAGACTTTGGTGAAAGCTTTTCTCCTAGGCTCTCCACCTTTTCTGAGGTAAAAGAAGAATGTAGTGTCATATGTTTGGGTGGAACAGCACATGAAAATGTTTCTTCTGGCAGTGGCGAAGTTAACTGGGAATGTGTATGAGCTGATGAAGTTGAGGATGAAGCTTCAATTTGAGAAACTGAAATAATTTCTGAAATATCTTTCTCTTGAGAGGAAGATGACTGCTCCACAGGTGAAATCTTCTGTGCAAAAGGAGGCTCCTGCATATCTGAAGGGCTATAATCCACTTCTGTTGGTCCATTTTCAGATATATGGTGTATACTGGTGCCTACAGCAGGATATTCTGGTGACTGCCTACTAAAGTCCATTGCTAAAGACTGATCAGGGGACTCTCGACCATATCCTACGGACATAGCTGACTGCTCAGGAGACCTGTGATCGTGCACTGGTGTTCTTGATTTTGCAGTTTTAGGTGAGAAATCTGGTGGAGAAATTGACATGGGCCTTGGGCACTCTTCTTTAGATGGAGACATTTCTGTTTCCTGAAAAGTTGTTGGTGTTTGTACAACTGATACTGAAAGGGAATCATCAACTTCAGTAGAATGAGGAGAACCAACCTCAGCATGCAAAGATGGAGATACATCATCAGTAGTTGGTTCAGGAAATGAACTAGTGGCAACCGATGCTGTCGAGACAGAAGCTACTCCTTCTATATGGGAATAGGTGTCTTCTGCGACAACCTCATCAACGGGAGTTGCAGACTTGTCAGAAACAGTACCTTCAGAAATTGACATTTTGGTGTCTTCTTTTAAGGAACCAAACTGACCGATATCTATTTGAGTAGGTGAGAGATCACCTGCTAACTTCCGCTCATCCAAGACCAGTGAAGACTGGGAGCTTCTGGGTTCTGTATCCCCCATTTTCCTTTCTAGGCTGAAACCGTCCTTAATTACCATAAACTCCATGTTTTTTTCATGTTGTTTTTCTTGGAAAAGGCCCACAGAGCTGGCTTCCGAAGCTGGGCTCATCTGACCAGGTGATTTTTCTTTTTCAGGTTTCCCCTCAGAAGGACTTCCATAATCTCTGGTAGGAGACTTTAAATCAGCACTCAAAAACGTATCATAAGTGGTCTCTGAACCTATCAGTGGTGGACTCCGTAGAGGCAAGAGAACTTTTTCAATAGGAGATTCTGAATCTGGCACAGGCTCATCCATAGGGCTTATTCTGGGTTTTGCAGACTCATCTTTGTCTTCACTGAGTTCAAAGATAACAGGAACTTCTGTTGACTTTTCACTGGTTTCAGAGGGAAGCTGACTGGATTTTTCATCAATGGGAGATAGATAATAAGGTGTGTGGCCAGCACTACCAGTAGCAGACTGTGAGTGAGATGCTACTTCTGACGTTTTATCTTCAGGGCTTGCACAGTACTCTTTGGCAACTTCTTGATGTACATCAGACAATGTAGCAATGGGGACAGGCTCAGCTAAGACTTTGATATTACTGGGAGTGAGTGAAAAGTTCACACTGTATTTGCTCAGTGGTGTTTTGGCAACAGGTGATGGAGGGGACAAACTCTTAGCTGGTCTCTTGGCTGGACTATGTTTTCCATCATCTTCTGGATAGGCTTCTTTGTTTTCTAACTTGTCAATGCCTTGGATTTCACTTCCTTTTTGACAATATACATCTTGGAATGCAGATTTGCAGAATTTATCTTCCTCTAATGAGGAAGGTGGTGAGATGGTAGAAGCTGAGGCATTATAGTCTTTACCTTCTGTGGCCTCTGTTTTGGATCCCTCTGATAATCCATCAAAAACATCTGGAAGTGGAGAAAATTTAGGTCTAGCAAATTCTTGAGAGCACAGTGATGTCTCATACTTGGTAATGTTCACATACTCCTGAGAAGGTGACTCACTTTCCTCATTGTTAGTTTCATCACTCATGACATCTCGGGGTGTTGACATTTCATCCATTGGAGTTGGTTCACTGGATATTTCGATGGTAGACTGTGTATAACCTGAAGTAGCAGTGAATTCCTCAGGTGGATCTTCTCTATTTTCTTCATCAGAAACAGTGGCTTCACTTTCTGAACCACCAGGTAATGTTTCACTATGGATAGAAGAAACCAGTTCAACTGCTGGAGACTGAGGCTCTGAGTGTTTTGTTGGTGTAAGTATGAGTAGGCTATATTTATCTTCAACTTCACCAGCTTCTGCAGCTTTGTCTACCACAGCCATCACATAATCTTCTTCAGCTTCTATTTTTTCAGTTTCCTCTTCATCTCTAATGTCTTTTGCTTTGTCTTCCTCCTCTTCTTCAGTCTCTTCGATTTCTGCCTTTTCTACTGCTTCTTCCCTGTCTTGCTCAGCCTGTTCATCTAATGCCTCATCATCTGCCTTTTCAATATATTTTTCAGCTTTAATATTAGCATCTGCTTCAGCCATTATTTCTTCTGAACTCTCTTCCATTTTTCTTGCTGTCTTCATATATGGTTTTGTGGTGACCGGTTTTGTGGTGACCAGTTTTGTCTTTACCTCCTCATCTTCACCTTGTTCTTCAGCTTCTTCTGTCTCTGCCTTTTCCTCATAATCTCCTCCTTCATATGATTCTTCCAAGACAGTTCCCTCATCTTCAAACTTTTTATGGTCATCAATACTGTGCTTTTCCACAGGTTCCAATTCTTCAGGTGTTTGTCCACACTCACCCTCAGCCTCTGTGGTAGTTATGCCTTCATCAGAGGACTCAGCAGGTCCTTCATTATCTAATTTTTCTTTTTGGACTTCAAAGGTCTCTTTTTGTTCTGTGCCAGTGAGTTTCAGTTCATCTTCTATAAGTGCAACTTGAGGTTTCATTTCTTTTATTGATTCTACTTCTTCAGCTTTTAATTCCTCAAAATCCTTTGTTAAATCCTCTGGTAAAGACATAAGGGATCTCTCAACTTGAAGTTCTTTTCCACTAGCTGTACTTTCTGCAGCTGCTACAGTGGTGGTAGTAGCTCCAACTGCTGCAAGGGCAGCTTGAGCTCCACTGACTTCCATCTCCTTCATAGTCTTAATTTTTACTTTTTCCTTTGGCTTTCCAGCAGATATTGCTTCTTTTTTAGCAGGTTCCTCCTTATTTTGTGGTTTAGGCTTTGATCCTGGCTTTCTGACTTCGGTCAAAGGAGCAGATGTCTTCTTTGTTTCTTTAGGAACCTTCTTGATGTCTTTTTTGATTCCTTTTTCTTCCTTCCTAATTTCTTTATCTTCTTTTTTACCTTTTTCTTTAACTTCCTTTGATGAAGCTTCTTTCTTTACTTCCTTATTCTCTTCCTTTTTCACCTCTTTTTTAACTTCTTGCTTGATCTCTTCTTTTTTGTGTTTTTCCTCTTTTTTGATGGATGTTCTCTCCTCTTTTTTAGAAACCTCTTTCTTTGCTTTTTCTTTTTCCTCTTTCTTTTCTTCAAGTTTTGCTTTGACTTCCTTTTTCATTGGCTTGTCCTTTGCCACTTTTGGTTTTACATCTGTAACTTGTTTTTCAGGAGTTTCATATTTTGCTAATTGCTTTTCTTTACTTGTTACATCTTTTTCTGCCATTATAGGTTTGGTCTCCACTTTTGCTCTTTTCTCTTTTTTAACTGGAACTTTTTCTTTGCTTTCCAATTTCTGAAGCTTTTCTGGTGCGGGACTAGGTTTTGCAGGCTCCAGTGTTTCTTCTTTAGATTCCTTTCTGACAGGCTTGCTTGGTGTCTTTGCAGCAGGCTTCAGACTCTCCTTGCTGTCTGTTCGCTGTTTCAATTTTGCTTGTTTCACCACTGGAGTAGCAATGTTTCCAGTTAGGTCTTTTTGTGTAACCNAGTTTTGCTTTGACTTCCTTTTTCATTGGCTTGTCCTTTGCCACTTTTGGTTTTACATCTGTAACTTGTTTTTCAGGAGTTTCATATTTTGCTAATTGCTTTTCTTTACTTGTTACATCTTTTTCTGCCATTATAGGTTTGGTCTCCACTTTTGCTCTTTTCTCTTTTTTAACTGGAACTTTTTCTTTGCTTTCCAATTTCTGAAGCTTTTCTGGTGCGGGACTAGGTTTTGCAGGCTCCAGTGTTTCTTCTTTAGATTCCTTTCTGACAGGCTTGCTTGGTGTCTTTGCAGCAGGCTTCAGACTCTCCTTGCTGTCTGTTCGCTGTTTCAATTTTGCTTGTTTCACCACTGGAGTAGCAATGTTTCCAGTTAGGTCTTTTTGTGTAACCACTGGTTGTTTAAGAAAGTCTAAGTGTTTGAGTTGTTCTAGTCCTTCTAGAATATTATATTGGGTGCTGTTTCCAGGAAACAGAACTCGGATTATTTTTTCTACAGGATTAGCTGGATGCCACACAATCAGGGATGAGACAGAGGTGAAATAGGATAATGGAATGTCTAGTTCTTGGCCATTTGGTAGCAGGAATTCATCTTTATCTTTGCTAGTACCACTCCACTGCTGCATAAAATATTGCATCTCTTTGCTATTTTTAACAGGATTAAGCACATACATCTCAAGTTTGCCAACTCCCATTTTCTGAAATAAAATTATGGGGTCAGTGATATTCCCTAAGTTTCTGAAAAGAGGTTCTGGTTTCACGGACAATTTATTTAAATATTGGAGAGTAAAACAAGCTGCTTCTACACTCCTTTTTACTCTGAAGTTAGGATCCAAGTTCTTCAGGTTCTCAGGTATATTAAGGAATACAACTCCTAAATCAGGTGAGATCAGATTTTTCATCCAGTCACTGTTGGTAGTAGACCCTTGAGACTGTTCCTCTTCTAATTCAGCTATCTTTCGCTGAAGCATGCTATTGATTCCTGGCAGGTTATCATCTCCAATGTGAGTGAGTAGAATGGAATCTACCCTGTCCAAGTGCCGGACAAGTTTCCAAAAGCAAGATTTTCTTTCAGATCCTCCATTGATAAGCATGTTGAATCCATTCACTGCAAACAATGCAGAGTCTCCTCTTCCACCTGGGAAAATATAACAGCAGGGTTTGGAGAGTTTCAAGAAGCCTCCTGAAGTTGGAGGTTCCAAAATGTCAAAGGGTGATGGCACTTCTACTGATTCTGAGAGATACTCAGTGAATTCAGAGAGTCCTTCCATTTTGGGCAATACGGAAGCTGAGTTGAGCTTAATGTTAATAAAGTCTTGAAGGTTGTGTTTGTCAAGGTTGGAATTTTTCCATTCTCCTTCCTCAGGGCAGAAAAGAGTTAAGCTGGCTTTGTTGGCAGGGTGTGTGGTGCTCAATAATTCACCAATCTAGGGTTGTAAAACAAAACCACAAGAAGATGCATGTAAATTAATTTGTTAATGACAATTAATATCAGAACATAATGTTTCCTGATGAGATAAAAGGATTTTTATTTGCTTCTGCCCTGTTGAGTACCCATCCTAGAAGCTAAAGGAACCTGTGAGCACAATTAGTTTTCTCCTGCATTTTTTTAAAATACAAAGAAGCAGCTTATGAGGAAAGGTCCTTTCCTCACTGCCTAAAGGAGGTAAGTACCCCAAGGTTCCCCCACCCCTCCTTTGCCCTTTATAGGACAGTACAAGCTTTTATTTAGAGGGGATGAGGACTATGAAGCTAATGCTACCAGAGCTGCCATTATCTCTGCCATTTGCTCATGAGTCTCCCTGCTACCCCTGCCTATTCAGAAAAGCCAGCCAGATATCTAAGGGGAACAGCACATTGTCTTAACAAGAAGAGAATAACTGCAGCCCAGAGGAGGCTAGCATCCTCCTGGAGCAGCTGCTTTCCTCACTCCCTCTTTACACAGGATGTATTCCCCAACACCACAGTTCTTTCTGCAGACTGGATCCTGATTCCCAGACTGCAGGACAGTTTTCTGGAACACTAAGAAATTATTTATTGCATAAAAAATGCAAACAGTTGCAAGTTTTGTATTTGTGAGATTGTGAGGCAAATATATTTATATATGTTCTATTGTTCTGGTTTTGGCTGAGATAGAGTTAATTTTCTCCACAATGGCCAGTATGGGGCTGTGTTTTGGATTTGT
>VWZD01010926.1:0-41477 GCA_013396695.1 Sakesphorus luctuosus
GATGGATGGATGGATGAATGGAGTCTCACTCATCAGGTAGTTGAAGCACCTTTGAAATTGGCCTGTGGGCAAATTTTGTCACCATGAGCCTGTTTGCCTGTTAAGGTTGCATTGGGATGAAATCCAGTGTGTTTCCCTCCCACTCTTCCAGAGGCCTGATCCAACATGACTGCAAGTCCATTGAAAAATTCCCTGTGAATTTTCAGCTCTGTTGGGCTACAACTTTGCCTCTGGAAGATGCTGTGACCCCAACTGTAATCAAAGCTAATGGTCCCCCTCTTCAGAACATCCTCCCTCTCACCCATCCTGGACCACTGAACAAACTCCCAGTGTAACTCCATAAACCTCCCTGGTGTTCCCAGTGGGAATATTGTCCCACCCAACATCCCCCAGGCCACAGGGCACTGGGGCTGTGGGTTTTACTGCAAGTACTTACATGAAGTTTCTCCTCTGTCCAGTCCTCTGATTTCCCCAACTCCATCGAGCCCCTGGAGTGTTCCATCAGACTCAGCTGGAATTGCCCAAAGAATTCAGAGTATCTGGGGGAGGACAGAGGCAGAGGCTGTCCCACACAGCTCCCATCACATTCATCTGCTTTCCTCAGGAAACAGGCCTAAAAATAACCTGAATTTGGTAATGGGTTTGGTATGCTACAAAGGCAAAGCTGCCCAGGGAACTGGCTGGGGGCTCCCCACAGAAAATTCTCTGCCCAGTGGCCTTGGCAAGGTGGGATCCCTGCCCAGAGCAGGAGCTGTGAGGCTGCAGGGACAGAGACTTCATTTTGGGGTCAGCAGAGTTACAGACTCAGAGAATCACTGGGGTTGGAAAAGCCCCCTGAGACCATCTAGTCCAACCTTCCCCCAGCACTGCCAAGGCCACCACTGGCCCATGTCCCCAAGTGCCACATCCACACGGCTTTTAAATCCCTCCAGGGATGGGGCCTCCACCATCCCTGGGCAGCTGTGCCAGGGCTGGACAACTCTTGCCATGAAGAAATTTTACCCAATATCTAATTAAAACCCATTTGTCCTGGAGGCTGAGTCAGGGTGGGAGCCCAGGACGGGCACAGCGAGGAGAGCAGTGAGTGTTGGGTGGCACCTTCCTCTCCTGTTGGTGTTCAGATGGATGAGACTCAAATCCCTGCAAATTCCAGCCCACCATCCTCTGAGCAGCAGTTCAGCCTCTGTGACTGACATGGCAGCCCCTGTGCTTGTCCTGTGTGATGTGACACTGCTGTCCTCCCAGCCTGTCCCATCCAAGTGACACCACCCTCTGCTGCCTTGCTGCTTTGTCCTCCACATCATCAGGACTCAAACTGGTGCCAGTGTGTCCATGAGCTGAACTGGAAACCATCCAGGCCATTGCTGACGTGTCTTGAGGCAATGGGAAACGTGATCTCTGGAGAAGGGGAAGATGTTTGGCATCATAGAACCATCCAGGGGGTCTGGAAACTCACAAGAAGTTTTGCCAAGAGGTTTTATAAACCAGCTTTTACCAGTTCTTCCAGCAAAGAGTGGAATGACAATTTGAGTCCCTCTCAGGCTTCTGAAGACTTTTATCAACCACAACAGTGGAACGTGATTCATCCCCATCCCAAGAGGAGGCAGGAATGGGCTTAATGTGGCTTTGTTCGTGTCCACTCTGTGATTACCCAGGCTCTGGTGACTGCAGGGAAGGCTCTGGCATCGCTTCCTGGCTTTCCAGATTTTCTGAGCTTGGACATAATTCACTTCACCCCGTGGTGCCTCATCCTCCTCACCTGCAGAGCAGAGGGTCCTGCCCCCTCCCCAGCCACCATTAGCACTGCTAAACACCCTCTTGTGCTGCCCCCAAACTCTTCAAATATGTATTTTTAAGGACTGGAGAGCGCAAACTGAAAATAACACACAAATACTTCCAGTGCCTGGTTTTCTTCTCAGCTAAAAAGTAACAAATATAATAAATCAATTGTGAGCCCTGCTCTGGTGATGACCTTGTGATCCATCACGTTGCAAGGATGTCCCAGAGAGCTGATGCTGCTCCATCAGTTCCTTCCCTAGAGATAACAAGAAGAAACACGTGCTGAGGAGAGGAAAAAATCCCCTGTTTCATGTACGTCAGAAGGGTCCAGCACACAGAGTTTCGGATTCCTCTGGGCCACTGTCATGATTCACCAACAAGGACTGAAAGCAGCGAACTCTCATCCCTAAACAAAGTGGAGCCAGCCCTAAAAAGGCAGCAGAAACCCCGAGAGGGAGACTCCTCTGGGGCACTGGAGTATTGTGAACACATTTGGGGCACTGTATTGTGTTTATGGGTTTGGGCAGTGCATTATTTACACATTTGGGGCACTGCATTGTTTTTCTAGGTTTGGGGCACTGCATTCCTTTTAATACGTTCAGGGGCCTTTGGCTGTTTTGTCACCGGTGAGAAATCCCCCTTGACAGCATCTCTGCTCCTCCTGGTGCTTCCAGCTCTGTCTCCCTTTTCCCCAGCCGCGTTTCTCCTTTATTCTTCCTCCGTTCGGCTTCTCTCCCACCATCCCCTCTCTGTGGGTTCATTCACCCCCTTCCCCGGGGTTTGGGAGTGAGAACAGCCAAGGGGCTCCCACCCCTGAGTCACTGAGCCCGTTCAGGCTCCCAGATGTCCATAAATCAGCGGCAATTCCCGCTCAGCATCCCCGGGACGCATCTTTGCCTCCCCCTGGGGCACAGACTGAAGGTGACGGGAGGCGACAATCCCTCCGCGGGACCACCCCAGCCCTGTCCCCTCGCTGTGCCTCAACCAGCAGCCTGCAAAGCTCAGCCACTGCCAGGTTCTATAAAAAGGGGATAATCTGCTTTTTCCTGGCGGGAGCTCAGGTGGCTTTGCGGCTGCGGGGATGGGGAGGGAGAGCAGCGCCCACAGCTGAGCGCGGCGCTTCAATAATTTACTTCCATGTCCGATCTTTCCCGGTTTTAGCAGCATCTGCCAACTCGCACTGCAGTTGCGGTGCCCTTTGTGTGACAGATCAGTTTGGACAAGGAAGGGAAAAGGCTGTGCTTAATGGTGCGCTTTAATTGGCTTTTCCTGCTGAAAGCTCAGCCGGCTGGGCAGGGGAGCGCGGCTGGAAACGAGCGGGAGGGCGAGGGCAGGGCTGCGAACTCCTCCCGGAATGTGGGAGTTGCTGGGGATGGAGATTTTGGCTCGGTGACGTCGCTCCAGGAGGGTTTTCCAGGATGCTCTGACGAAAGGCGCTGACCTCAGGGATGACGGAGATGCTGAGCCCGAGAGCGGCTTCCATCCTGTGCAGTGTTTGCTCAGAGCAACCAGAACAGGCACAGCGAGCTCCTCTCGCCACCTGGAGATCTGGAGCTACTCACCCCTACAGCAGAGCTTTGCCACACAATCCTTTGTGACCACTTCCCAGCAGGTAAATTAAAATCCTGACGTAAGAGCACGGATGCCACAGTGTTTCAGGCAGGAACTGCCAGAGCAAAGCCCAGCAGGAAGGATGCTGGGGCAGGTTTGGGAACATCTCACCCTCAGAGAGGGTTAGGAATGGCCTGGCCACAGGAGAAACTTCTCCTGAAAAGCAGCACTGAGGAAGTGGGACATGGGCACACTGAACACTCCCAATGCTTCTCCTCCTTGAGGTCTCCTGAGGTCACTCTGCAGGACTTTCTCCCCCCTCAGGTGATTTCTCCAGATCAAATTCTGCCCCCAGAAGAATCCAACCAGTCCAGCCTTGTGCTGAAACAGCTGCCATAGCCTTTGCCTTATCACAAAGCCACTCTGCTCCAGGTCCTTGGGTGCTTTGCATGAGCAAACATCCTGCCCTGGGGTTTCCAGGATGCAGATCATGAACACGGTGAGCTGGAAACGGCCTGGGCTGTAAAGCTCCCCAAGAACCCTTGGATTTTCTGGGCTGCAAAACTCCCCAAGAACCCTTGGATTTTCTGGGCTGTAAAGCTCCCCAAGAACCCTTGGATTTCCTGGGCTGTAAAGCTCCCCAAGAACACTTGGATTTTCTGG
This sequence comes from Sakesphorus luctuosus, assembly GCA_013396695.1. NCBI lineage: Eukaryota > Metazoa > Chordata > Aves > Passeriformes > Thamnophilidae > Sakesphorus > Sakesphorus luctuosus. The sequence goes on from VWZD01010926.1 coordinate 3,994, forward strand.
GCTGTAAAGCTCCCCAAGAACCCTTGGATTTTCCTACACAGAGGATATATTTAGGTGTTATTCAGTAGGACCCTCACAACAGAGGGGTGTGATGAGAAGACCTCATGTCTGAATGGGGGTGGGGGGCAGGAGGAACCTTTATCAGCCTCGTGCAGATGTTCCCCAGGCTCTGCCAACATGGTGCCCTGGGGGGAAGGTGCCATCTGGCTTGGCAGAGCAGCCAGCCTGGGGATGGGGATGGTGCAGGCAGAGGGAGACAGGAGGGTCTGTCACAGCAACACATCCAGGGTACCCCAAAGCAAGCCCATTATGTGCCCTCCCAGTGCTCTCCTGCTAATGGAAGGTATTTCAGCCTCACAGATTTCCATGTCTCCTGGCTTAGACAACCTTCTAGAGAAGTATTTCTGCTGCAGATGAGAAATGCTGCATGCCCCCCAAGGCACAAGGACACTGCAGATCCCCAGAAGACAGGAGGAGCATTTTCAGAAGAGCAGAAAGCTCGTTGCAACCCAAGGTGCACAGGAGACCCGAGGTGCACAGGATGCCTGAGGTGAACAGGAGACCTGAGGTGAACAGGAGACCTGGGGTGAACAGGAGGCCCGAGGTGCACAGGAGACCTGAGGGGCACAGGAGACCTGAGGTGCAGAGGAGACCCGAGGTGAACAGGAGACCCAAGGTGAACAGGAGACCCAAGGTGAACAGGAGAACCAAGGTGAACAGGAGAACCAAGGTGCACAGGAGACCTGAGGTGCAGAGGAGACCTGAGGTGCACAGGAAGTGGCTCACACACTCCTGCCTCAGGAAGGAAGGACCAAGATACTCTGAGATACACATGGGAGTCCCTCAAAACCTCTTCATGTGCCACATGAAATCTGGGCTGTAGCATCAAACTCCACAGCTTTGGTCAGTCTCTGACAGAAGAACCAGCTGTGACCTGCCAGCATCAATGGAGAGTTGTAGACCTGCCAGCAATGGAGGCCGGAAGTGTCTCCCAAGGTCATTCAGTCCCAGTCTGTGCTGTCACACCAACCTCATCATAAAATCTTCTGGATGTAACAAATTCCACCTAGAAAGTGGCCATGACCCTTCTCGTCTTCATTCATTTCTTCCCCAAAGGGTTGTCCAGCCCTGTCACAGCTGCCCAGGGCAGGGGGGGGACTCTCCATTCCTGGTGGGATTTAAAAGCCATGAGGATGTGGCAGTTGGGGACACAGCTTAGTGGTGGCCTTGGCAGTGCTGGGGAAGTGGTGGGATTTGATGGTCTTGGAGGGCTTTTCCAACATTAATGATTCTGTGACTCTGTGATCTCCAGCCTAAATGGGTCCATGGCTTGTTCTTTCCACGTCTTCTCATGCCACCACCATCCTCCAGCACAGAGGTCTCACCCCTTCTGCCCCTGGAACACTCATGCCTGGCTTCCCCCTGTCACAGAGGGTCAAAGACAAGTCAGGACCGAGGCCCCTGAGCCTCCCACCAGCCATGGACCAGCACAAGCAAGCGCTTGAGGTGCATCAGAACCACCACCACCACCTCAAGTCCAGCCCTCCTGGGCTTTACTCCCCCATTCTGGAGCTGGACAGATGGAGACACAAGAGCATCAATGTGACTTTGCCAGCCCTGGGAGCCAAGGATGGATTTTGGAAAGCTCAGTCCCATTCAAGCTCTGAGCCAAGGAGAAGTGTTGGCCAGTTTTCCTGGCACTGTGCCCCGGGTGCCTCATGACCTTGAGCATGATGGCAGTGCCTCTGCCCTGCAGGGTGGGCAGAGGGGCTGCCCTGGGCTGGGCAGGGGGTGTCCAGCACAGCACTGACCTCCCCAGATGGGCTCTGGCCATGCTTTGGGGCAGCTCTTCTTTGGGGCAGCTCTTCTTTGGGGCAGCTCTTCCTGAGAGGCTGGTCTGGGAAAGCAGAGCCCTGCTGGGTGCTCAGAGTCTGCCAGGCAGGGACTGCACCCTGGCATGGGCACAGGGCTGTGGAGACCTCAGGAGAGGCAGAGGAGCTTCCTGAATGGACAATGGAGCCTTTCACAGTTACCAGCACAGAAGGATAAAGAGTCACAGAACCCTACAATGGTTTGGGTTGGGAGAGACCTTCAAGAATACCTTGTTCCAACCCCCTGCCATGGGCAGGGACAGCTTCCACTTAGGAATGTGGTTCCCTCCTGCACTGAACTGGGGCTGTACTTGAATAGCTCAAAGGCAGTGCCAGGAAAAGCCAGTCCAGCCCCTGCCCTGAGTGACAAAATGGCATTTCACACGTGCTTGACATTTCCAAGGCTGTTTTTCTGTCACCAATCGATTGGGAGGGACAGGAGCTGATTAGAGACTCTCGAGGAGTTGCTTTTAAGCAGAAAATGTATTTCTGGCTGATTCCCTCCTGGATCCTTCCAAGTTCAGCCTGGCCTTCAGATGCCTGACCTGAACCTGCCGAGATCCTCCATCTCCTGTCAGGAGGGCTTGGAAGGGAGGAAGGGGAACATGGATTTGGGCAGTGTATCTGGGCACAGGGAACATGGATTTGGGCAGTGTATTTGGAAACAGGGAACATGGATTTGGGCAGTGTATTGGGAATGGGGAACATGGATTTGGGCAGTGTATTTGGGAACAGGAACATGGATTTGGGCAGTGTATTTGGGCACAGGGAACATGGATTTGGGCCATGATGGATGCAAAGCCCCTGTGGCTTTCATGGCTTTCATTCTCCAACAGACTTGAGCTCAGGTTTGTCCCTGGATGAGTCTTGTCTGGACGATCTACAACATCTCCTCTAGGCAGGTTGTGCTCACTCCATTCTCCCAAGTAACAAGAACAAGAGGAAACAGCCTCAAACTGTGCCACACAAAGTTTAGGTTAGTTTTGGGGATTACTCCTTCATGGGAAGGGCTGTCCAGCCCTGGCACAGCTGCCTGGGGCAGTGCTGGAATCCCCATCCCTGGGGGGATTTAAAAACTGTGTGGATGTGGCACCTGGGGACACGGGAGAGTGGTGGCCTTGGCAGTGCTGGGGGATGGTTGGAGCTGGAGCCATCACTCCAGTCTCTGCACAGTTCCAGGGAGCAGAACCAGCCAAATCCCAGCTGGGCAGTTCCTGTGTGGTTCCCAGCTGACAGCAAAACTCAGTTTTTACAGCCTTGTGTCACAATTCTCTCTCCCCCTCCTAGACACAGTTTAATTTAATTAATCTGGTTATCTCTATGGCCTATCAGAAAAAGGAATCTTAATAGCTCGCTTTAAGTGCTGAATTAATAGATATTTATTAGTATTCATTACTTTTATCACCACCTCACAGGACTGGAGCTGTGGAAACATGGGGGGAAGGAGTGATAACCCTCTCTCTGGTTTAGAACTGATGGTGGATCAAACCTCTCTCTCATCTCCACTCTGCGCAGTCCAGGTGGGGACACACACACAGAAAAAAGGACCATAAATGGCTTCAGAGAGGCTTAGAGTGAGGCTTGGGATCAGCTGGGGCCACAAGGGCTCAACCTGCCTGTGCTGGGCAGGCTCTTCAGCACAGGCATTAACAAGGAAGCCTTTTACAAACATGTTTTGCTGTTGGTTCTGATTTTGGTTTTGAAGTGGTTCTGATGCCAGTTGTTCCCACTAACCACTGAACTGCAGGTCAAAGCAGGGGATCTGGTTGGGTTTTTTCTTTGTATTCTTCTTTTAAAATTATTCTCCCAGTGCCACAGAGCCAAAGACAGAAGAAAACCCCAAACCTCCCAACCCTTCCTGTGATTCAACCCCTGGGCAATGTCTCCTCCTCCTGGGGGTGGTTTGGGCCTTTCCAGCAGGAAGGGTTTGGTGCAGCACAGGCTCCTGCAGCCCTAAAAGGGTGATCCGTGCAGCTTTGGCACACAGTCCACCTTGGCACAGCTGCCCTGCTCTGTGGCTGTGAGGGAATGAAGAGTGATGGTTTGAGATGGGATAAATCCCCCTCCCAAAGTGGCCCTGGAGGTGGCTGAGCCCTGCCCTGTGTTTTCCAGGCTGCAGATTCCAGGTAACTGTGTTGTCTGGGATCAGCTTCTCCTTCAGCAGCGTTTCACCTTCAGGCAGCTGCTGGTTTTGGGGCTGGGGTGGGCAGGGCACAGGGGCTGGGCATGGTGTCCTCTGTGGCAATGTTTGTCACCTCTGCAGTGTCTGCTGAAACATCCCGAGGAGCAAGATGGGATTTATCATGGAATCACAGACTGGTCTGGGTTGGAAGAGACCTTAAAGCCCACCCAGTGCCACCCCCTGCCATGGGCAGGGACACCTCCCACCAGCCCAGGGTGCTCCAAGCCCTGTCCAGCCTGGCCTGGGACACTCCCAGGGATGGGGCAGCAACAGCTTCTCTGGGCACCCTGGGCAGGGTTTATCACCCTTGTTGTAAAACGCCTTCCCTGGATCTAAGGAGAGCCCTGTGTGGCAGAGAAGGTCCCTCCTGGCACAGGGATGGGAGCCAGGGATCCTGCAGGGGGTCCTCTTGCAGGGAACCCTTGAGCTCATTGGCTCAATGTGCTCCCTCTCACTTCCAAATCTGTTGAGAATTGTGGAATGGTTTGGGTTTGTAGAGACTCTCATCTGGTTCCATCCCAACCTTCCACCAGCCCAGGTGGCTCCAAGCCCTGTCCAGCCTGGCCTTGGACACTCCCAGGGATCCAGGGGCAGCCACAGCTTCTCTGCCCAACCTGTGCCAGGGCCTGCCCACCCTCACTGTGAAAAGCTCCTCCCAATATCCAACCTAAACCTGATTTCTTTCAGCTCAAGACCATCCCCTTGGTCCTCACTGCGAGCCTGGCTGGGGGAGGTGACAAAGGCCAGCAAGACTCATCTCACCCCAGCCCAACCTCTGCTGTACCTCCCTCTTTTCCCACCCAGACTTCACCCAACCCCTCTCAGTAAAGTGCCACCTCAGAGCTGCTGGCACAGTGGATTTAAGCAGAGTTGGAAAAACCACAGCACAGTAAAAGGGAAAGCGTTTGTTCCCTGGCTCCCCCTGACTCCAGAGTGTGTCCACAGAGAGCAGAGGGACAGCAGGTGACTCCAACGGGCGACTCAGACCTTGCCCTCACTTCACGTGCTGGAGGCTCTCAGCTCACGTGCTCAGCTCACACTGGTGCCCGCCACGATGCCATGGCAATGCCTGGCAACCTGCACACCAGCAGGGCTGGAAAAATCCGCTGCAAACAACCCTGGGCTTTCATGTTTTGCATCAAAAAAAAGCCCAAGAGTTTTCCAAAGGCAGGTCAGTGACCTCTTTTGCCCTTGAAACCAAGAGGGTGAGGTCACCAAGGGGGGTGACCATCACCTTCTCAAAGATCCCTGAAATAGAAGAGATCCCTTATATATAAATAGGACTGTATAAAAATAGGTACAGAAATATTATTATAGATAAATATTGATAAATATTCCTTATATGAGCGTCCCTTAGATGTAGGGAAGGCATTTTTTACAAGAAGGGTGATAAAACCCTGCCCAGATTGCCCAGAGAAGCTGTGGCTGCCCCATCCCTGGGAGTGTCCAAGGCCAGGTTGGACAGGGCTTGGAGCAGCCTGGGCTGGTGGGAGGTGTCCCTGCCCATGGCAGGGGTGGCACTGGGTGGGCTTTAAGGTCCCTTCCAACCCACCCCACCCCATGATTTGTGATCCCACAGGGCAGGTGAGGGAGGGCTCAGGAGAAGGACACCCAACCACCAGCATTTCTCCTGCATTTAGGACTTCCCAGCTCCACAGCTTGGACCAGGAAGAATGTTTGGTCATTTCCTTATCATTTCCCTGCTCCTGAGCAGCAGAAAGGTCGCTCAGGCAGCAGCAAGTTGATGCTCAGAGTACCTCAGGGAGGCTGAGGAACGCTCTGGGCACAGGGCCAAGAGCACAGCAGCTGCTCAGGCCCCACAGCTGTGCCTCAGGAAGCGTGAATAAACGCTGAGTGGGCATCAAAGGGGAGGCAGGAATGTCAGGAAACTCGCTGTGATTTCCCTGCACCACATCTGGCTGGAACAGATGGCTCTGCCCTCACTCCTCACTTTGCTCATGGTCTAACTCCTGACAGCTCCTTGCTCTCTCCCTGCTCTGTGAGCTCCTGTCTCCTCTTGCCAACCTCAGAGTGGGGTTCACCTCCCTCACAAACACAATTATGGAATGATTTGGTTTGGAAGAGACCTTTAAAGGCCATCTAGTCCAAACACCTTCAACTAGATCAGGGTGCTCGGAGCCCCATCCACTGAGACAGAAGCCAAGATGTTCTGGAGCTTTTCCATGCACAGAACGTGAGACCTTCCCAGCCTTCAGTCTTTGATGTGAACCACCTGGCTCCTCCACAGGTGTGGGAGTCTTTGTCACATCCAAGGGGCCAGAGGTGGCAGGTGCTGCTCTTAGTGGTCCTTCCACTCTCAATCCAAACCAGTCTCATCCAGATGTCCCTCTACTCTGCTGCTCCAACAAAAAGGTTTGGAAGTCCATGCCTAAATAACTCTATTTCCTTGGAAAACTCCCAGCCAGCCCCAAAAATGGACTGGGGCCACCAGCTGAGCCACAGCACTGTCCTCCTCACTCACCCTTCATTAGCTCTTCCCTCACAAAGCTCAGCCCTTGCTGCCAATAAAAGGCACCACATCCGACTCCCAGTGCCGGTGGCAGGGACTGCATTCAGCAAGGAGAGAGGGGCCCCCCTGCCACAGAGTGACACACTTTGTCACCCTCTGGCCCTGTCAGGAACCAGCAGAGCAGCTCCTGTCAGAGCTGGATGTTCCTGAGTGCAGGAAACACTCCGTGGGGGAAATGTTGAATTTTTCATCTGTGTGGTGAGAAGGAAATGCATTTGCCTGTGAAAGTAGATTTAAGGTGGATGTTTGTGCCAAAGGAGGGATGGCTTGGCTGGGTGTGCTGGTTTAAAGGTGAACTGGCAGGAGAAACAAACCCAACACAAAAGAGATTATAAGTCAGAGTTGCAATTTAATAACAATATTACAAGAAATGCAATGGCACAAAGAGAAATTGGGTTTAACCCCCAAACCCAGCAGTGGAACCCAGCCCCCTGGGGCACAAACACAGTGGGGTTTGGTGGCCCCTGTGCTGAGCCCCACGTGGTTCCCCCCAGTCCAAAGGAAAAGGAAGGGACAAAGCTGTTGGTGCAGATGATGTCCCAGTCTGGTGGAGAGTGGTGGGCTCCTCCTGTCCAGGGTCTGATCCTCCTCTGGATCCAACCAGTGGTTCCCCAAGTCCCCAAACCCCCAAGATTGTCTCCCTTCAGGTGAAGGTGGGAGCCCCCAGTGGGTCCCCCAGGGCAGGGAGTTCCAGAGTGGGGGATGTGACTCTGGGAGTCAGGGGGGATTTTGGAATGGTTGCTGGCCCCTGAGCAGAGCTGAGCCCTCAGGTGGGTGTGGAGGTGCCAAGGAGTCCCTGGAGGGGAGTTCTCCCAGCTCCTCTGCCAGGCTTCTTTCCCAGCCAGCTGCCAGGCTGAGGGCTCAGCTGTGCCCTGAGCAGCTGCTGCCAATGGGCCATTGGGAAGAGTTGCTGGGCAATGGCCCAGAGGGTTTAGAATGCACAGCTTTGGTCACACCCACACAGGGATAAACTGGTCCCACCTGCTGAACTGGGACACTGGGAGGCACTTTGGGTGGTGGTTGGGGTGTCTGCAGCAGCCCCTGTGGGTCGTGCTCTCACCTTGCCGTGTGAAAGGGCAAACAGGGAAGGGGGTTTGCAAAGAGGAGCTGGCAGTGAAGGGTTTGGGGTAGAACCTGCACATCCTGCAGGTCCAGAGCATCCCTGAGATCCTCCAACTGCCCCTGGAACTGCTGTGGTGGCAGCTGGAGCAGCAGCTCCAGGTAGATATGGAGGGGGTGTGTTCAGTGGGACCTCTGCCAGGGGGCAGGGGGGAGTCTGGAAATGTGTTTGGTGCCAGAGAACAACATGAAGAGTTCATGGCAAAAGGGCCCATGTGAAGGGGCTGCCACCTGCTTAGTGAATCCTTAAACCAGAGCTCAACATGGCTTTGCCTTGGCTGGAGATGGAAATCACTCCTTACTCACCCTTTTCCCTTGCCTTGTTTGGGGCAAGTGGCTCTGGCCAGTGCTGGGGGCTGGGCTGGAAGTGCTGACACTCCCTCCCAGCTGTCTCTGGAGGGGAAGAGAGTCCTCTGGGCTGCTCTGGGCTGGTGGGACTCATGTCCCTGAGCTGAGCTGGCTTCACTTTGACTCCTCTGGTTCAACATTCCCACGTTGCTCCTGCTGCCTCTTTTGGCTCCATGAGTGTTACATCAATGAGATGTTAAGCACAGGCTGATTTTCCTGCAGAGGACACAGGTGGGGATGAGGTGACATGTGCTCACAAAGCACTGAGAGCTCATCCTCGAGGCAGAAGCTGCCTGGAGGCATAGAAAATTCAGCTTGAAGTCCAACTTCTTTGGATCAGCACCTTGAAAGGACATTCTTGTTCAGTCTGGAGGAGGCTGAAGGTGAGAGCTCATCGAGGTCTTCAACATCCTCACGAGGGGCGGTGAAGGGGCAGCTCCAACCTCTGTTCTCTGTGACCAGTGACAGCACCCAGGGAATGGCTGGAGCTGTGCCAGGGAAGGGCTGGTTGGATCTTAAAAAAGGCTCTTCCCCCAGAGGGTGGTGGGCACTGTCCAGGCTCCCCAGGGCAGTGGGCACAGCCCCAAGGCTGCCAGGGCTCCAGGAGGGTTTGGACAACACTCTGAGGGACAGGGTGGGATTGTTGGGGTGTCTGTGCAGGACTTGATGATCCTGATGGATCCCTTCCAACTCAGGAGATCCTGTGGTTCCAAGGCTACTGTGGGTGTCCCACTCTCTGCAGGTTTGGCAGATTAATGGGATTTTGGGGATTTAGTGCCACTGAGCAGTTTCTGTTCCAAAGGGATGTTGCACAGCAGGATGTTGGCACCACACCCTGTGCACAGCCCTGGGCTCTGGGTGGGCACCCAGGCACCCCAAGGCATCCTCTGCCATGAAAGGGGCTCGAAGTACCTCAGGGATGAAAGCAGACACGAGGCAGATCTGCCACTCCCCCTGAGGACGTCCTTGTAGGACCTGCAGGTCATGGGAGACATTTAGGACCTATGAGATGGTCCCAGAGATGGGTGACAAGTTTTTACCTCTGCTGGAGGTCACAGGGATGGGGAAGGAACCCCTCAGTGTGTGCAGGGGCTCGTGCTGAATGCAGAGAGTTTTGGGCTTATCCCTGCCCTGAGATCTCCAGCCCTGGCTTGGACTCACCAGGTTTGTTGTTTGTGTTTACTCAAGCAGAAAAAAGAAAAAGGAGAAAGTGGGGCCATAAACTAAAGCCAATCTATAGCTGTGACACAGCAGTGACTGCACTGGAGATAAATCAGGAGCAAAGGGAAGCCAAGGAATAAGGCAGCAGGACTTCCCAGGGAGGCCCAGGAGCAGGCAGAGCCTTTTGGTGATTCCCAGCACCCTCTAGTGGGATCTCAGCTCTGCCAGCATTCCCAAAAGCCACAGCACAGAGGGAAGATGAGGGTGTACAGCCCTTCCACCCACCACTGGCTCGGGGTCCACTCAGGAGCTCACCAAGGTCTGCTCACACAGGAAGAGGAAGGTCCTTCAGCATCAGGACCTTGTCCAGAGGTAGGGATTGTGCTGGGGATACCCCTGGGCTGGTCTGTAGGTCACACAGCAGAGCTCAGATCTCTGCTCTGCCCTGAGGAGCTGAGCCCCTCATGTCCCCCTGTCTCTGCTCCCCGAGATAGCAACAGAACCAAAAACCAGCTCAGAGTCCCCCGGAGTGCTGTGGGGGTGAAAGAGCCCCCAGGGCACGCAAGATGGAGCCAGGGCTAATCCTCCAGGCAGAGCTGGGCATCAACCACTGGGCCTACAGGATGGGACATCTCAAATTCTGCAGCTTCCTTGTCTCCTCTTTCTGGCTGAAAAGCCAAGATCCTGAAGGAATGGAAAATCATCCTACAGGAATTTGACATTAAAGGGCACAGAAGCACATAATAATTTGGGTTGGAAGACCATCCACTCCCTGCCATGGCAGGAACACCTTCCACCAGCCCAGGGTCCTCCAAGCCCCATCCAGCCTGGCCTTGGACATTTCCAGGGCTGGGCTGGGCTGGGCAGTGCTGGATGCTGTGCTACTACCACAGCTCCATGTTTTCCTGACTGGACATGGCTATGACCTTCCAGAGAAGAGGCTGCCCGTGCCAGGATCACCACCATGGATCCCAACCCTCCTGGATTTCCTTGAGGTGCCTTCCCATGGGTTTTCACAAGGTGTGGAGCCCTTTGTCCCACTCAAACCTGAGGCAGCAGCTCCCCAGGGTGATTCCTGCGGAGCTGAAAAGATGTTGCCTCGTGTGTTTTAGGGCTTTCCCTCTTCACTCCCAGAGTGGCCTTTTGTTGCCCCCCTGCAGTACTGCCACAGCCCCCAACAAACCATTGCTGGGGTTTTATGGCACAGACAGCAGGACAAACAGCCTCTCCTGAAATATTTTCTGTATTTCATAAATCTTGGTTATGCTGCTCTATCCTTTCCTGACATGCACAACTGATAAAAACACTGGTTTGATGTCTTGGTTTTTAACCCCAAGTGTGAGAGGGCAAAGATTTTCTGTTGTGGGTCTGGACATCCATATCCCAGTGGATGCTGCTGCCTCCAGCCACCAGCACAGGGAGCAGGGATGGAATGAGGGCGAGACACGGTCATGCCTCATTCATTTCCTGTGTTCTTGGACTGAGGGGGAAGCTGCTCCATGACCCGATTTCCTATTTCTGCCTGACTGCAGGCTGACACTCCACAGCAGGACTGCAAGGAACCCACCACAGGTGTGGGCTTCTTTACAGTCCTGGTCCTAAAGCAGTGTCTGGAGAAATCAGCAGAAGTCTGCAAATATGAGAACATCTGATGGAGTTCATGGGGGTCTTTGCACTGACCCCAGCTGGACCTCTAAGAGTAACATTTTAACTCAGAATTATGGAATGGTTTGGGGTTGGGAAGGGCCCTTAAATATCATCTATGCCCACACCCTGCCATCTCAGAGCTTTCTGCAGAGTGGTGTCACCCAGAAGAGCCTGGAAGGGGCCATTTCTCATCTTCCTACTTGTTTTACCAACAAGTAGAGCATCTTCTTGGAGAGGGAGAACCTTCAGCCCCAAACTCAGCGTGGTGCCAGCTGGGAGGGGCAAGAAACCAGCTTTGTGTGGCTCCAGCTCCAGCTCCAGCACAGTGCCTGGCTTTGTCTTCATGTTCAGGAAAGCAAACTGTCCCAGTTCAGCAGGTGGGACCAGTTTGTCCCTGTGTGGGTGTGACCAAAGCTGGGCATTCTAAACCCTCTGGGCCATTGCCCAGCAACTCTTCCCAATGGCCCATTGGCAGCAGCTGCCCAGGGCACAGCTGAGCCCTCAGCCTGGCAGCTGGCTGGGAAAGAAGCCTGGCAGAGGAGCTGGGAGAACTCCCCTCCAGGGACTCCTTGGCACCTCCACACCCACCTGAGGGCTCAGCTCTGCTCAGGGGCCAGCAACCAGTCCAAAATCCCCCCTGACTCCCAGAGTCACATCCCCCACTCTGGAACTCCCTGCCCTGGGGGACCCACTGGGGGCTCCCACCTGCACCTCAGGGGAGACAATTTTGGGGGTTTGGGGACTGTTTGGATCCAGAGGAGGATCAGACCCTGGACAGGAGGAGCCCACCACTCTCCACCAGACTGGGACATCATCTGCACCAACAGGTTTGTCCCTTCCTTTTCCTTTGGACTCGGGGGAACCCCGTGGGGCTCAGCACAGGGGCCACCAAACCCCACTGTGTTTGTGCCCCAGGGGGCTGGGTTCCACTGCTGGGTTTGGGGGTTAAACCCAATTTCTCTTTGTGCCATTGCATTTCTTGTAACATTGTTATTAAACTGTAACTGTGACTTATAATCTCTTTTGTGTTGGGTTTGTTTCTCCTGCCGATTTACCTTTAAACCAGCAGACAAAGAGAGAGCTAAAGACAAAGAGCCCCTGGATTTCCCAGCAAGATCAGGAGGCGTGAGCAGAGCCAGGAAGCCTTCATGAAAAATGGAAGAGGAGCAGGGGAGTGGAAGGAGCAGTGGAGATGAAGCTCAGTGAGTTATCTGGGGCATGCAAGAAAACCATCAGCCCAGCAAAAATGTGAGAAGAGAGCAGAGTAGGTGAAGGCGAGGCATGATGATTTATTAATTACTCTGGTTTGCAGTTAAATACCTTGCTCAGAAGATGGATGGACACACAGGCCTGGCCAGAGTCACCACAGTCCATCAGAGCAGGGTGAAGGCCAGCAGGGAGTTACCAGGTCCCACATTTTCTCCATAGCCCTTAAAAGTGCCCCCCCCTCCCCCTCCAAACACAGACACACATGCCCATCCCCAGGAGCTTCATGGCACAAGGAAGCAATGAAACATCTTGTTCAAAATCACTTGGGAGGTCTGGGACATGGTCAGATCCAAAGTTCACCCTCCTGTGTCACAAGGCACGTCCCTCCTGGTGCAGGGATGGGAGCCAGGGATCCTGCAGGGGGTCCTCTTGCAGGGAACCCTTGAGCTCATTGGCTCAATGTGCTCCCTCTCACTTCCATATCTGCAGAGAATCATGGAATGGTTTGGGTTTGAAGAGACCTTAAAGCTCATCTGGTTCCATCCCAACCTTCCACCAGCCCAGGTGGCTCCAAGCCCTGTCCAACCTGGCCGTGGACACTCCCAGGGATGGGGCAGCCACAGCTTCTCTGGGCACCTGTGCCAGGGCCTGCCTGCCCTCACAGCCAGGAATTCCTTCCCAGTATCCCACCCAAATTTCCCTTCTTTCAAGGGCAGGAGGACAGCCAGAGAAGCAGGACAGCCCCTGGCTTTTAGCTCTGCAAAGCTACCCAAGTCCAGCTCTGCAGCTGCCTCTGCAATTTCAGACTCTCCTGCCCCACATTTGTGCCTTGGCCAAGGATTTGGGAATGTCTCTGCTCTGAGTGTTCCCACTGACAGCTGGGATTGACGGAGCCTCACGTGCCATCTGTGCCCTGGGGCACATTGGCACAGCTCTGGGGCACACCTGGGACACAGGAGCAGCATCACAGATGTGTCTGCAGCTAAAAAGGTTTGCTGGAGAAATTCGGGGTGTGAAGCTCTTGGAATGCTGTTGGCTTGGGAGGAGGAGAGGAGGGAAGGGAAAGGGAANGGAAAGGAAAGGAAAGGAAAGGAAAGGAAAGGAAAGGAAAGGAAAGGAAAGGAAAGGAAAGGAAAGGAAAGGAAAGGAAAGGAAAGGAAAGGAAAGGAAAGGAAAGGAAAGGAAAGGAAAGGAAAGGAAAGGAAAGGAAAGGAAAGGAAAGGAAAGGAAAGGAAAGGAAAGGAAAGGAAAGGAAAGGAAAGGAAAGGAAAGGAAAGGAAAGGAAAGGAAAGGAAAGGAAAGGAAAGGAAAGGAAAGGAAAGGAAAGGAAAGGAAAGGAAAGGAAAGGAAAGGAAAGGAAAGGAAAGGAAAGGAAAGGAAAGGAAAGGAAAGGAAAGGAAAGGAAAGGAAAGGAAAGGAAAGGAAAGGAAAGGAAAGGAAAGGAAAGGAAAGGAAAGGAAAGGAAAGGAAAGGAAAGGAAAGGAAAGGAAAGGAAAGGAAAGGAAAGGAAAGGAAAGGGGAGTCATCAAGGGAATAGTTTGTTCAGCTCTTGTCTTTCCTCTCCATCCCAAGTCAGCTCCCATCCATCATCATATCTTGAAAGCACTCCCTGTGCTTCCCACTGCTTTCCCTGGGAATGGGGAAGGTGGGTTGGGACCCTCTGCTCCTGTTTGGAGCAGCACAGTCCTTGCATACATCTAATGATCCAGAGCAGGTTCCTCCCAAGAAGTGCTGATTGCCACCTCTTTTTCAGGGGCAATGGCCATGAAACATGAAAATATTGGATATTCTGGGAGTGCAAAGCATTTAAGATTTGACATCAAAGGACCACTGAAGTCCCTGCAGCGGAAAATGGAATGGCTTCAATTCTCTGTGGTGCCCTAAAGCAAAAGCAGCTTTCTGTTCCCTGTTTGTGGGGCAAGAGAAAGGAAACTCCTGCAGATTGCTGATCCTGCCCAGGAAACAGCCACATCGTGCAGGGGTTTGATCCCTTCAGCCTGAATGCTGAAATAATCAGGTTATTCCTGCATTTGGAGCTGGAGGGGAAATTAATGCAAGGCACACTTGTGTTTCCCTTTGCTTTTGGAGCTCATTCCTTCCTTCACTTCCCTCCTTTCTCTTTGCATGGAAACTGCTAAAAACACCCTGATTTTTTAAAAGGGCTTCCTCAGGATTAGGAGTTTGCAGAGATAGAGATTAATTGCTCATTTGCATCACTCCTCCAGCTGCTGCCTCCTGGTGCAGGTGTGGGCAGAGCAAGGGTTAAAAAGGGATGTACCCTCTGCTCAAAATAAAAGCATGAGTTCCTCAGTACCACGAGGCTCGGGGGAAAATAACCCATGGGAATGATGTGTCTGGGTGCTGGCGGTGAGGCTGAGCAGCTCCTGAGCTCAGCCAGAATCCTAAAGGAACTCCTTTCCTGTTGGATTCCAGAAATTTTCTTTTATCCAAGCAGGATGGACTTAAACCCCCTTCCCTGCTCGCAGTGGAACTGAGAGTTGTGTCTCACGAACATTCCCCTGTGGCCCCTGCAATGCCAGTGGGGAAAAGAAGAAAATCCTCCTCCCAAGAGAGAGGTAAAGAAGGGTCAGTTGGTGGAAATTCAGTGAAATCCCCAATGGAAGCCCTGGGGCAGCATCCTGAGTGCCTGGCAGGGAATGGCACTGTGCCAACACTGGGATTGGATTTTTGTCTCTTCCATGATGCTTGTCCCATCTTTGGACAAGAGCCTGGAGTGACAGGACAAGGGGGAATGGCTTCCCACTGCCAGAAGGTTAGATGGGGTATTGGGAGGGAATCCCTGGCTGGGAGGGTGGGCAGGCCCTGGCACAGGTGCCCAGAGAAGCTGTGGCTGCCCCATCCCTGGGAGTGTCCCAGGCCAGATTGGACAGGGCTTGGAGCAGCCTGGGCTGGTGGGAGGTGTCCCTGCCCATGGCAGGGGTGGCACTGGATGGGCTTTAAGGTCTTTTCCCATCCAAAGCATTCCATGGTTCTGTAATCTCATTAACCAGCACGTCCTTGAAGGCCACCAATGGAATGAGTTGTTTTTCCAAGGCACCAAACTCAGCAGGGGCACCAGCACAGCTTTGCTTGGCCACAGTTGGCACAACCCCTGGCACTGACACAATCCCACCCTTGCAGCTCCCTGGGACCCTTTGCTAAAGGAGCAGGACTGGGGACACAGAACCTCTTGAGCTGGTGAACCACAGCAACCCTCTGGTCAGGGCTTTAGCTCCTGGTAACCAAACACAGAGGAGATGGAGGGTATTTGACCTTGATTTTGATTCTTTTTAATGAAACAGAGGAAATGGAGGGTGGTTTTACCTTGTTTTGACCTTTTTTAAAAAAACAAAATGGAACTGGAGGGTGATTTTGCCATGATTTTGACTCTCTTTACCAACACAGAGAGGAAATGGAGGGTGATATTACCTTGATTTTGACCCTTTTTAATGAAACAAAGGTGAAATGGAGGGTGATTCTACCTCGATTTTGACTCTTTTTAATGAAACAAGGAGGAAATGGAGGGTGATATTACCTTGAATTTGATTATTTTTGACAAGACAAAGGGGAAATGGAGGGTGATTTTACCTTGATTTTGACTCTCTTTACCAACACAAAGAGGAAATGGAGGGTGATTTTACCTTGACTTTTACCTTTTTTAATGAAACAAAAAGGAAATGANTTATTTTTAACAAGACAAAGTGGAAATGGAGGGTGATTTTACCTTGACTTTTACCTTTTTTAATGAAACAAAAAGGAAATGAAGGGTGATTTGACCTTGATTTTGACCCTTTTTCAATGAAACAAGGAGGAAATGGAGGGTGATTTTACCTTGACTTTTACCTTTTTTAATGAAACAAAAAGGAAATGAAGGGTGATTTGACCTTGATTTTGACCCTTTTTCAATGAAACAAGGAGGAAATGGAGGGTGATTTTACATTGATTTTGACTCTTTTTAATGAAACAGAGGAAGTGGAGGGTGATTTTACCTTGATTTTGACTCTTTTTAGTGAAACAGAGGAAATGGAGGGTGATTTCACCTGGCTTTGCTTCACCCCAACCCCTCTGCATGCCCAGCAGCCCCAGTGCTCCTCCTGCCCACATTGCCCCCGGTCCCTGCCCCATCCCCACCGAGGGTTTCCTGCCCTGGCCTCCCACCCACGCCCCACAGCTCCACTCAGGTGCTTCCTGTTTGCCTCTCAAAGCTTTCATGTCACAGCAAACCATTTCCTGCCCCTGAGGTCCCTCCACTCATCTTCGACTGATGAAGTCTATGAAGTCTCTTCCTTCTCGGCGCCAGGGTGGGTGATGGGCACCCCTGGGAGAGCTTCAGGAGGGCTCCACTGACATCTCCAAGCCTTGCAGGTTGTCTCTGGGAAAGGGGGAGTGCAGTAGCCCTGCTGCAGGCAGCTTTTCAGTCCCAGGCTCGTGCTTTCTGCCCTCCCTGCCCTCTGTTACTGCAGCTTTCCATCCTTTCCTCGGGGCTGTTGGTTGCTCAGGAGCTGCTCTGGATGAATTGATGGGTTCAACAACAGCTCTCTGGGGCTGCCACCCCACCTGCCTCTGCCTGGCAATGCCATTGGAGAGGCTGCAAACCTTCCAGGGATGGAGGAGCCAAGGGGAGGAACTCCAATCAGAGGGATGCTGTGGTGGCAGGAGTGTTTTAGCAGGAAATTTGCCTTTATTTTCGGGTCACAGGCACGGCAGAAACTCTTTAATAATTGCAGATGTGATTTCCAGCTCGTTAACTCGAAGCCCCCTCGCTGGGGGAAGGAGCTGCTGAGGGTTCATTGGTTTCAGTTCATTGCAGAGCCACCTGTGAAATTCGATAACAGCAAATTTCTCTTACAAAACATCCCCAGTGCCTGTTCAGAATGTTACTATTTTCCTGCAGTCTGTATTTGTATTTATCCCCAATTCTCACTTAAATATTGGCAAAAATCAAGCTTTTATTTGTAGCCACTTTGGTGCTTCCCCTCCCCACCCAGCTCAAAGGCTGTAAAGTAACTGCTGGCTGTTTGCAGGTGTTTATGTAGGACCTACAGGACTGACAGTGACCCTGAGAGTTCTGGGTCTGCCTTGCAGTGGGAATATCTCTCCATGACATCTCCCATGGCAGTGGTGTTGGAAATAGATGATTGTTGAGGTCCCTTCCAACCCAACTCCCTAGTCAGGCCTAAGAGTCACACAATCCCAGAATGGTGTGGGTTGGAAGACCTTAAAGACCATGGGCAGGGACACCTCCCACCAGCCCAGGCTGCTCCAAGCCCTGTCCAACCTGGCCTTGGACACTTCCAGGGATGGGGCAGCCACAGCTTCTCTGGGCAATCTGTGCCAGGGCCTGCCCACCCTCACAGGGAGGAATTCCTTCCCAGTGTCCCATTTAACCCTGCCAGTGGGAAGCCATTTCTCATTGCCCTGCCCCTCCAGGCCCTTGTCCAGCTTCTCTGGATCCCCTCTCCAGCCTGGTTGTGTTGGCAGGAGGTGCCAGGCTGTGCTGTCACCATGAGAACCAGCAGCTGCAGCCACCACATGTGTTGAGGTCCCACCATGACCTCCCTTTGGAGCTCTCTGGAAGAAGACCTGTTCAACTCTCAGAAGAAGAGGCTACTGGAAACCATCCAGTCTGGAAACCAGGGAAGAAGAAGAAGATGTCCATTCCCTGTGTTGTGAGTGAGAACCCCAGGGGGGTGGGGGACAGGCTGGGTTGCAAACCCAGGAAGGGTTTTTTCTGTCACAGACAGGGAGTTTGGTCTCTGATGGCTCTTTCTCTGATCTGGGAGAAGAGATGGGACCAGGATTTAGAAGGCTGTGTTTCTGGATGAAATGAAGGAAACCTAGTTCCAGGCAGAAGATGTGGCATGTCAAGAACTGGCAACCAAACCTCACCTTCCCTCTTGAATGCTGATGAGCTTTAGCTGGCTGGAGAGAGCAGGACCTGCTCCCTCCATGAATTTCAGATATTTTTGTACCATTTGCATCAGTTCTGTCATTAGAGGTCAGCAACAAGCCATTCTAGCATGACCCAGAGTTGCAGCCTCATTCTGTCTGTGGTTTTGCTGAGAGCTCCAGCATTCCAGGAGTACAAAACTGCTTGATTAGGAGCCAAAGGGGCAAGTCCTTCTGGAGATTTTCCATCTCCTTTGGTCTATGCTCTTCCAGTGGCTCCATCACTCCTGAGAAGTTGTTAGTGCAGATTTTTGTTGCAAATTTGCAGGGCAGAGACTTTCCTGCCAATGAGTTTCCAGACAGTCTGGTCACCTACTACATTGATTGCCTAAAATCTCAGCCACGGGGTTGGACCCCAGTGAAGTCCTTCAACTCCCTCTGCAGCCAGTGGAGGGCAGGAGGACTATCCCCCAGATTTATCCACCCATGGAGTGGCGTCTAAAAGACGCGAGTCACCCCCGGCACTGGCTGTGGCAGATTTCTGGAGGTCTCAAAGTCATGTGGAAAATCAACATTTGAACAATCAGAACTGATGGCAGTGGGCACCTCCCAGATGAACCAAGAGGTGCCAGTCAGCTCATTGGCACAGAATTTTTGAGGGGATACATCAGTGTGGACGCCAGTCAAAGAACCCAGTGCTTTTTGACCCTGTTGTAGGAGCAGAAATAGGGGGAAAAACTGTCACAAATCCTGTTGCACTTGGGCTCTCTGTTCCTGTTGTATTCAGACCCTGCTGAAATATTGATTGTGCCATCACAATGGCCTGGGAAAACTCATCACAAAACTCATGGGACTTGTTGGCAATCCATCCATGAACTTCAAAATGCTCTGGGTGAGACCCCAGAGAGCAGTTCCCATCTGTAAATCCTCCATGAGAAGTCCAAGTAGCCTCTCTCCACGTGACCACAACCGGTGCCTGTGGGTATGTGTGTGCTTGTCCATGTACTGAACTCTGGCCTGGGCTGACTGGAATGTCTGGGGTTGGTTTGCCCCTGTCTTCATGCCCAGTGGACACCCTGAGGCCACCACGGCAGGGTCTGGTGGAGGTCAGGGAGGCCCAAGCAGAGCCATTCAGGACGAGGCACTGGTGGCCTTTAGCAGAGCTCAGGCCAGTGGATGGCAGGAGTGTCCAGCAGGTAGGACTGGTGTTCCTTCTGCGGCAGAGACCTCAATGTGGGACACAGGATCTGTAGGGCACTGCAGGTCCTGTGGTGCTGGGCTGGTTTAAAGGTAAACTGGCAGGAGAAATGAGCCCAGCTCAGGAGAGATTATAAGTCAGAGTTACAATTTAATAACAATATTACAATAAATGCAATGGCACAAAGAGAAATTTGGTTTAACCCCCAAACCCAGCAGTGGAACCCAGCCCCCTGGGGCACAAACACAGTGGGGTTTGGTGGCCCCTGTGCTGAGCCCCACGGGGTTCCCCTGAGGCCAAAGGAAAAGGAAGGGACAAACCTGTTGGTGCAGATGATGTCCCAGTCTGGTGGAGAGTGGTGGGCTCCTCCTGTCCAGGGTCTGATCCTCCTCTGGATTCAATGAGTGGTCCCAGAGGTCCCCAAACCCCAAGATTGTACCCCCTCAGGTGCAGGTGGGAGCCCCCAGTGGGTCCCCCAGGGCAGGGAGTTCCAGAGTGGGGGATGTGAGTCTGGGAGTCAGGGGGGATTTTGGACTGGTTGCTGGCCCCTGAGCAGAGCTGAGCCCTCAGGTGGGTGTGGAGGTGCCAAGGAGTCCCTGAAGGGGAGTTCTCCCAGCTCCTCTGCCAGGCTTCTTTCCCAGCCAGCTGCCAGGCTGAGGGCTCAGCTGTGCCCTGGGCAGCTGCTGCCAATGGGCCATTGGGAAGAGTTGCTGGGCAATGGCCCAGAGGGTTTAGAATGCCCAGCTTTGGTCACACCCACACAGTGGTTCCAGTTGCTGAACCAGGACACTGATCCAGCCTGACTGACTCTAATTTTGATGAAACAATTTAAAAAAAAACATTTAAAAAATTTAAAAGCCTCTGCCTTTCCTCAGAGCTGTTTCTCAGAGCATGGGGAGCTGAGGTCCCTCCTAGGAGAGTTCCTCCATCCTGTATCCTTCTTTTGGAACTTCCTTTTCCCTCTCCCCTTCCAGGGAGATCCCTGTGCCTGAGATGCTGAGGGTGAAGGAAATTCCTTCCCTCCTGAGCCATCCATCTCTAAGTTAAGGAATGTCAGGCTGGCCAAATACCCAGCCTGGTCAAACACTTGACCATGGCTTGGTGGGATTCCATCAGAAGTTGGACTTGATGGTCTTGAAGGTCTTTTCCAGCCTTAACGATTTTATGATTCCATGTTCCTGCATGGACACAGCTTCCATCAAAAGCAGTGGACAGGCTTATTCCCCAGGCCCGGGACCTCCTGGAGCTCTTTGCAGCAGCCCCCAGAGGCTGGAGAGATGGGCTGCAAAGCTTTCCTCTTGTCAGGTCTCCAACACTGGCAGGGCATAGCCATCTGTCAGTCCATGCTGACAAAGCCCCTGACAGACACTTGCACGGGGCATTGGAAGATCTGATGGAGGCACCTGCTGAAAGAAGGGTGGTGGAGGGCTGGAGTCAGCCTGAGCCTGTGCCTTTAGGGTCACATCAAGGTTTTAGGGCAAGAGATTCCCTTTGTGCTGCTGGGGCTGGCAGGGTGTCATTAAATATGTTCTAATTAGGGGTTTTATCAATGTGAATGTTCCAGGGGCTTTGGCAACATGCCTGGGCTTTCACTGGCATGGAAATCACTGAGGGAAAGAGCAGCTTTCTGGTTTTACATCCAGGACAAATCAGGTACATCTGTCTGGAAGGCAAATCAAAGGCAGTTTTTGCAGGGCATCTCGATCCTGTGGAAAGAACTCAGCTGGGCATTGTCTCACCTTGTCCTGGACACTGTCTCGCATTGCCCTGGACATTGTCTCACCTTGTCCTGACATTGTCTCCCCTTGTCTTGGGCATTGTCTTGCATTGCCTGGACATTGTCTCACCTTGTCCTGGACACTGTCTCGCATTGCCCTGGACATTGTCTCACGTTACCCTGGACATTGTCTCACCTTGCCCTGGACATTGTCTCACCTTGTCTTGGACATTGTCTCACCTTCCCTGGACATTGTCTCACATTCCCTGGACATTGTCTCACCTTCCCTGGACATTGTCTCACCTTGCCCTGGACATTGTCTCACCTTGTCCTGGACATTGTCTCGCATTGCCCTGGACATTGTCTCACGTTACCCTGGACATTGTCTCCCTTTGCCCTGGACATTGTCTCACCTTGTCTTGGACATTGTCTCACCTTCCCTGGACATTGTCTCACATTCCCTGGACATTGTCTCACCTTCCCTGGACATTGTCTCACCTTCCCTGGACATTGTCTCTCCTTGCCCCGGGACATTGTCTCACCTTGTCCTGGACATTGTCTCACCTTCCCTGGCCATTGTCTCACATTGCCTGGACATTGTCTCCCCTTGTCCTGGCCATTGTCTCACCTTACCTGGACATTGTCTCACCTTCCCTGGACATTGTCTCTCCTTGCCCTGGACATTGTCTCACCTTGTCCTGGACATTGTCTCTCCTTGCCCTGGACATTGTCTCCCCTCGTCCTGGACACCAGATGCTCTCACATGCCTGACCTCCCCTTCAGCACATGAGCCTGGCCCCACCAAGTCCTTTAAAATGCTTTGGCTCCTGAGGAGTTGGGATTAGAAGGTACCTCCAGGATTTTCAGTCCTTTTCTCTCCACTTGCCATCCCAATGGGATAAACAGTTCATACTCCATCTGGAAGTACTGGTGTGATTTTGAAAACCCTCCTGGTGGGAGGCCAATGGAGAACTTGGTTCTTCTGATGGCTGAAAGCTTCTTGTACCGCCCAGCCTGTGTTCCTGCCCACACATCCTGCCCGTTGTGCCCTGCCTGTGCTTTGGGTTAGAGAGCTCTTTGCCTTTGCAGATGTATTTTCAGATTGCAGTGCCCTCCCCTTCCAACCTTCCTCCTGGCGGGCTGACAGGGCTGACCTCCCAGTCCCCTTCTCTGGTGGCTGGGACAGGATAAGGGGGAATGGTTTTAGAGGGAGAGGTTTAAAGAGGGCAGGGTTAGATGGGATAGTGGGAAAAATCCTTCCCTGTGAGGGTGGGCAGGTCCTGGCACAGGTTGGGCAGAGAAGCTGTGGCTGCCCCATCCCTGGGAGTGTCCAAGGCCAGGCTGGACAGGGCTTGGAGCAACCTGGGCTGGTGGGAGGTGTCCCTACCCATGGCAGGGGCTGGCACTGGATGGGCTTTGAGGTCCCTTTAGATGCTCTTTAAGGTCCCTTTGGATGCTCTTTGAGGTCCCTTCAAACCCAAACGATCCTACCAATCTATGACTCTCTAACTTCTCTCCCCTCCATCAGGCCTGGAGCCCATTCCTTGCCTCTTCCAGGCTGAACTTGTCTTTCTTGGCTGTGGAAAGCCAGAATTGTCCCTATCATTCCTAAAACAGGTTCCATCCACCAGCTGAAACCAAAAGAAAAGTTTCCCTGGCACCAGAAAATACAGACACTGCAAGTCCAGCCATGCCTAAAGCTACAGCTCTTTTGGCCACACCAGTATGAATATTTATGAGGATTAATTAACGCCTCCCTGCTTTAACAGCTCCTCCCAAGGCACATGGAGCATGGGTTCCTCCCCCAGGAATCCCAGGGGTGATACCTGGTGGAGCAACGTGGGGGTTTGATATATTAATTCAAGTGTCTTGGAAACAACTCCATAACGTGTCACAGGACTCAGAAACTCCCTGTCAGTGATGATGATTAATGTCAATAATTATAAGTGAGGCCTCTAAGTTCTCCAGAAGGGTCAGGCTGTGCTGCAGAGCTGCTGAGATGCTGCAGAAAGGAATTTCCTGCCATAGGATATTCCAAGTTCATCAATATCCATTATTCTTTCCACTCCCATGGAGCTGAGTGGTAAAAACAGGTCTGTGGCTGGAGTTCCCCCTTCAGGAGACCACATCCTTTGGGCATGGCTGAATGTAAACACAGAGACATTTTTATGGATGAAAACAACGTGGGAATTGCTAAGGGGGCTTTTGTTCCCCCAAGTCCATCTCCTGTTGTCTCAGGTGACCTTCCCCTGGCAGGAGATGGCAATGCCAGGTGAAGCAGGTGTGACACCACAGTGCTGCCATGGGGATGTCAGGGCTGAGCTCATGGAAACCCATTCCTGGGCTTCTTCTGGGTGTTCCCAACCTCGGAGTGAAGAGGCATGTGCTGGTTTAAAGGTAAACCTGCAGGAGGAATGACTCAACACAAAAGAGATTATAAGTCAGAGTTACAATTTAGTAACAATATTACAATCAATGCAATGGCACAAAGAGAAATTGGGTTTAACCCCCAAACCCAGCAGTGGAACCCAGCCCCCTGGGGCACAAACACAGTGGGGTTTGGTGGTCCCTGTACTGAGCCCCACGGGGTTCCCCCAAGTCCAAAGGAAAAGGAAGGGACAAACCTGTTGGTGCAGATGATGTCCCAGTCTGGTGGAGAGTGGTGGGCTCCTCCTCTCCAGGTTCTGATCCTCCTCTGGATCTGATGAGTGGTTCCCCAGTCCCCAAACCCCAAGATTGTCTCCCCTGAGGTGCAGGTGGGAGCCCCCAGTGGGTCCCCCAGGGCAGGGAGTTCCAGAGTGGGGGATGTGAGTCTGGGAGTCAGGGGGGATTTTGGAATGGTTGCTGGCCCCTGCGCAGAGCTGAGCCCTCAGGTGGGTGTGGAGGTGCCAAGGAGTCCCTGGAGGGGAGTTCTCCCAGCTCCTCTGCCAGGCTTCTTTCCCAGCCAGCTGCCAGGCTGAGGGCTCAGCTGTGCCCTGGGCAGCTGCTGCCAATGGGCCATTGGGAAGAGTTGCTGGGCAATGGCCCAGAGGGTTTAGAATGCCCAGCTTTGGCCACACCCACACAGGGATAAACTGGTCCCACCTGCTGAACTGGGACAAGAGGTTTGAGGTTTCAGCAGGGGGAGGATTGCACAGGGGAATGTCTGCAGTGGGGGTTGGGTGGGGGCTGGACTCCCCCCAAACTCTTGACTCCAGCAGATCACACTGTCTCACTCAGCACATCTTTGCACCACAGAGCCAAAGGATGACTCAGCAGGTGCCAACACTGAACAAATTCCAAAAATCTGTAGAGGAAACCAGGGACAGCAGGTCCTTCAAGGGCTGTTAAACACAGGGCTGTGGGTCCAACCTCTGTGAGCTCCACAGTGAGCTGCTGGATCATGGGCTACTGGAACCCGGCTGGGAGTCCTGATGGCACCAGCACTCTGGGCCTGCCCTTGGAATGCTTTTTATCCCGAGTATCTGCCACTGGCCACTGTCAAAACCCATCATTCCTCCCCCAAAGCTGCAGAGAAAGGTGAAGAGGTTTATATAATCTGAAATTAAATGAGTGTGATGGATCAGGACTGGCTGCCTGCTTGGTCTGAGCCACTCTGGGTGCCCCAGTGTCCACTTCTATGGCCAGAATTGCTCTTCAGCCTTCCTTTTCAGTGCTTTTATGGCGCCTGTGATGACTTGCCAAGAGCCACCAACATACCTGTCCAAGGTGCTGCAAACCTCTGCTGACCATACCTAGCGCTGTCTAATTGCTGTGGTAATTAACTCTTGCCATCTAGGCCAGCCTGGACTTTCATCTGCAGCTTGAGAAGGTGTGCAAGTGGACCAGCAGCAGCTTTGAGGAGAAGAAAACCTTCCTCAGGTGCTTGTGGAAGCTGAGCCACCGATCCCTCAGTGGTGCTGTCACCTCTGGGAGTGTCCCCTCGTGTGCAGTGGAAGGTAAATCATTTCCTTGGCACACTCAGAGGGGTTTGGGCTTTTTGCATCCTCGGGATGGTGGGAGAGGTTGAGGTGGGTACCAGGGAGAGGGTGAGGTGGGTACCAGGGAGAGGGAAACAGGAGGCTCTGGGGTTGGGCTATCTGGAGGCACATCCACCTGATTTATCCACTGGTGACACAGGGCAAGGCTGGGAAGAAGAAGAGACAGTTTATCTGATCTCCAGAGCTCCTCTCTGCACCCTGGGCTGGGGAGGGGAGGAAGTGTTGGCAATGACAGGGCAGGGATGCCTGGCTGCCTGCCTGGTGACATCCCCCCACTGAGAAAAATAAAGATATAGTGGATATAAAAATATGTTTTACTTTACAACACATGATTACATTTCATGGAGTCACAGAAGGGTTTGGGTTGAAGAGATCTTAAGGACTGTGGAGTTCCAACTCCCTGCCATGGACAGGAACACCTTCCGCTATCCCAGGTTACTCCAGCCTGGCCTTGGACACTTCCAGAGATGGGGAAGCCACAGCTGGACTGGGCAACCTGTGCCAGGGCCTGGCCACCCTGCTTGGAACCCCCTTCTTCCTTGTATCTAATTTAAATGAAGAAGTCCCTCCATCTCTGAAACTTGTCTCAGCTTTGTATGACATATCAACATGTCCCAGAACAACATCCCAGAGAGGGGAGCAGGTAAAAGCCCAACCAAAGCTCAGGCTGGATTTCAAATATCTGGTTTGCCCCTCTTACAAAGGTGACCCTTTGCCCCACACCCACTTTCTCTGCTCCACACCGTGAGCTTGTTCTGACTGGCCAGACACTGAGACCACTGAGTTCCTGTTGGTGGCAACCACTGAGCTCTTGTCACCTGGAGTTGGTGGCACCCAATTTTAGCAGGACTGATGAAATGACATCACTGCAAGGCTCTGGCCATCTCCACCTCTCCTCCTGCCCACACAGGGATGCAGAGAGCCCAGGAGGACAGGAAGGACCCCGAGGAGGCTGAGAGGCAGAGGGAGCTCAGTGCCTACCAGGAGATGACTCCAAAGGAAGCTGCCGATGTGCTGATGCTGATGGAGGAGTATGAGCCCCTCGTGAGCAACTCCACGGCCTTTGCAGAGCAGCTCAGCAAGGACCTGCACCTGCTGGATGAGGTACAGGGGCCAGGGGTGGTGACCCACATGGAAAGAGGGTGCTGGGCAGGTGGAGATTGAACCTCTGGGGATCAACAGCTCCTTCCTTGGCTGGGAAAACTTGATGAGGGAGAGATTTCTGGCAGCAGTGTGGGGAAGGGAATAAGTGTGGGACACAAGGATGGAGAGAGGCTGAGGGAGGGGCATGAGGTGGGAAGGAAAGGGCCAAAAATGAGCCCTACAGAAGGAAAAGCAGCATGGAGGGAGAAAGAAAACAGGAGAAAAGTGAAATTCAGTGGAAAGGAGATGAAAAGGTAAAAGGTAAAGCAGTAGAAAGGGTCAATGGATTAGGAACATGTTGTTTTCAGACTTCAGTTCCCTAAAAGAACCAGGCTGGGAGAGCTGAGGGGGTTCACCTGGAGAGGGGAAGGCTCCATGGAGACCTGAGAGCCCTTCCAGGGCCTAAAGGGGTTCCAGGAATGCTGGAGAGGGACCTGGGACAAGGGATGGAGGGATAGGACAAGGGGAATGGCTTCACAGTGAAGGCAGGGATAGATGGGATACTGGGGAGGAATTCCTGGCTGGGAGGGTGGGCAGGCCCTGGCACAGGTTGGGCAGAGAAGCTGTGGCTGCCCCATCCCTGGAAGTGTCCAAGGCCAGGTTGGAGCAAGTGGAAGGTGTCCCTGCCCATGGCAGGGGGTGGAATGGGCTGAGCTTTAAGGCCCTCCCAACCCAAACCAGTCTGGGTTTCATGACCCGTGGGCTTTATTGACTCCATGGGATGTGCTGTGTTCCACCGCATTTCTGCAGAGAGGAACTTCCCTTGGAGTGCTGGAGCAAAAAGGAAATATCCCAAAGTGTACAAGCACCCACAAACCCCAAATCCAACTCCTTTAGCTGCAGTGGTTGCTGTACTCCCAACATATGACTTAGTGCAGCTGGAAACTGGGCAGTTAATGTGGAAGCCCAAACTCCTGAGGTTTGCCCTGCCAGCTCCTGGCAGGTCCTGCAGGCACTTTGTGACTCTTCCCCAGCTGTAGAACACCCTGTGAGAGCAACTAACACATCTCTATTAAGTTACTTGAGATGAAAGGAGCTGTTGAATACATTATTTTAATGCCTTCTAATGAATAAATGTGCCTTATCTCTAATCCAAATGAATCAATGAGATGTTTCTATTTCTGAGGCTTAATCTGTGATATTGAGGGTTATTAATACCAATAAGTTAGAGCAGCACATGCATCTATTTAAATGTTTTTCTTCACATCCCAATGATGCCACCTTGGCCTCCTCTGCCCAGATTAATCACCCTCTGCTGACCCACCTCATCTGGGCATCTCAAAACTCACTGCAGTGCCAGCAAGGAAGTTCTCCTCTGCTCTGGGGGGAAGGATGGCATGGTCAGGGCACTGTGTGGCACTGATTTGGGCATTGGTATTCCAGCACCTGGGGCACCACAGGCAGCTCACAGCAGCTCTGGGCTGCCTGCAGCTGGAGGACATTGCTCTTCCAGGAGCAGGGGTCCTCTGGAGAGCCCTTCCCACCAACACTGCCCCAGCAGTGCCACCAGTGATGCTTCACTATAATTGGACCATCAGAAGGCACAGCAGTGACAGGCCTGGGGGAGATTTGTGGCTCTAATTTATGGCTCTAATTTAAGAACATTTCATCCCATGTGAAATTCTGGTGGCCCCAGGATGGGGTCCTTGGGGTTTGGATGGAAAGCAGCAGAAGGGGAGTGGAGCTCTTTGCTCCATCAGGGCTGGGGAAGGTGGGTGGGAGCTGAACATCCTTCCTGCTTTTGGAGATGTGCATGGACAGGTTGGGAGAGCTGGGGGTGTTCACCTGGACAAGAGAAGGCTCCAGAGAGACCTTTCAATGCCTAAAGGGCCTCCAAGAGAGGGACTTTGGACAGGGGCCTGGAAGGACAGGACAAGGGGGAAGGGCTTCCCACTGCCAGAAGGTTAGATGGGATATTGGGAAGGAATTCTTGGCTGTGAGGGTGGGCAGGCCCTGGCACAGGTTGGGCAGAGAAGCTGTGGCTGCCCCATCCCTGGGAGTGTCCAAGGCCAGGCTGGACAGGGCTTGGAGCAGCCTGGGCTGGTGGGAGGTGTCCCTGCCCATGGCAGGGGGTGGCACTGGATGGGCTTTAAGGTCCCTTCCAACCCAAAGCCATTTTTCTGTGGGGCACCTCTAGAGCTTGAGCTTGGAGAAAGTCCTTAACCCAAGGACTGGAGATGCCCAGCATGTGTTGTGCTTGCAGACACATCCCTAATTCAGAGCACGGGGTTTGTCCAACACAACAGCCCAGCTTGGGCTGTCAAGATTTTGCTTCTCCTCCTGCCCTCAGTGAGCTGAGCACGGGGCATGCTGGAGGTGCAGATGCTTCTGGTGTTCTTCCCTTAAGGAAGAAAACACCAGAAAACTGAATTACCAGAGAAGACAAACTTCTTTAGAAGGTTTATTAATGGAGAGAAAAGCAGCAGCCTGGAAAAAAAACAGCCCATGGCTGTTGATGGTTCTCTTTGATGGCTCAGGGCCCTGCAAACAAGACAATTATCACCTGGAGGGGTTTCATCTTAGCAGAGCTAAGATGAACATGCTGGTGGATCTCTACCAGCATCCAAACAGGCACCTGAGGCCTCCTTAGGCAAACTGTGCCCTCAGGTGCCACCTTAGACGTTCATCTGTGCAGGTTTCATGCCTGATTTACCTGGTTATTGATTGCACTGGCAGAGCAGCCCGGCTGGGGACACCGTGGCAGTGGTGGCAGTGCCCAAGCTGTGCTAAACAGGCTGAGATGAGCACTCGGCATGGCCATGGGCTGTCTACGTGTTAGAGACACCCACTCAAACCTGGGCTGTTTCCTTACAGGGGGCCCTGGCACAGGTTGGGCAGAGAAGCTGTGGCTGCCCCATCCCTGGAAGTGTCCAAGGCCAGACTGGGCAGGGCTTGGAGCAGCCTGGGCTGGTGGGAGGTGTCCCTGCCCATGGCAGGGGGTTGGAACTCCATAGTCCTTAAGGCCTCTTCCAATCCAAACCCTTCTGTGATTCCATGGCAGGGGGTGGAACTGGGTGAGTTTTGAGGTCTCTTCCAACCCAAACCATTCCAGATTCTGTGATTGGACCCTGAGGTGTTGGCCATCAGTCCCTGCCAAGCCCCAGATCCCTCTGCCTCTCCACCTGTTACGACCCGCCCCTGGAAAAGGAGCCGGGGATAACCTAAGTTGTTATCAATCTTTCCTTTGGGGTGGATATAAGTGAAACGACACTAAATAAACGGTGTTTATTTTAAGAATTCCGTATAATGTGACATAGAAAATAACCTTAGGGGGGGTCGGGGCGGGGGGGGGGAGCGAAGATGCACAGGGGGAAGAAAGACAGGAGTAGAGTCCAGGACAGCAAGGAAAAAGAAAAGATGAGAATGAAAAGTTCACATGTTCACCGCCCAGGGTGCCAGCGCTGTGTCTCAGCAGCCCTGCAGGCCATGGGCTCCAGCTGCAGGCAGTGGGGGTCAGGAACAGAACCCCAAACCCCAAAGTCACCAGTCCATATATATACCCTCAGCATGCCTTTTGCACCTCCCCCCGAGGCAGGGGGCTGTTCTCCATGAAGTGTCACCATCTGAGCTGTGAACCCCCAATGTTCTTCCCGCCTTCCATGATGGGCACAGGGTTCATGTCCAGGGCAGGGTAACGGCTCTTCTTGCCTCTTCAGGGCTTGACACTTTCAGAGGGATGGGCCCCAACTGCCCATCAGGGGTATAATGCAAAAGTCAAAAGCCTGCAAAGTCTCTTAGAATGCAGAAATCATTAACCCTTTCAGTCTCTGACACCACTCCACAGGCCAACCTCTGGGCCATCATCTCCTCGGAGCAGCAGGTGGCACAGCTGATGAGCTCCATCGACCAGGCCCTGGCAGAGGTGGCCAGGGTGGAGGAGACCCTGCAGACCTACGATGAGCTCCTGGGAAGTGTGAAGCAGCAGATGGACCAGATCCACCGGGAGAACTCCCTGCTGCATCGCATCGGTGCCAACAGGACCAGGCTGATGGAGGAGCTCCTCTTCCTCACGGTGGGTCTGTGCGGACATCCGTCTTCAGCCTGGTGGATCCATCAGAGAAAAACTGTCAGGCACTGAAAACTGTGTGTCTGCAAAGGCTGGGGAGCTCCTCTGGGACTGTGTTGTCTTGATGGATGGACACACAGCCAGGAAGGACTCCAGGCAGACCAGCAGCATGACCTCCGCAATCACAGGGGCTCTGAAAGTCCTTTTCCTAGGCAGGATGGGGGGTGACAAAGCCAATTAGTAATTTAACAGTCAATAATCCTTTCTTGGTGTCTTGGGTTGAGCTGGTAAAATGCCAACTACCCAATACAGTGTGTCAGAGCCTCCCTCCCCCCACCGAGAAATGGGAGGAAAAAAACACTCTGGAAATTCAAACTAGGCTTATACTTAAACTAATTATATATATTTATACAGAAGAGAAAAGAAAACTACAATATAACACACACACAAATTAGAAATAACAAAAAATAACTCCCCATTGAACACAAATCCCACCATTCTAACTACAAATCACCCCAGAGAACTCAGTCCCCAGAGGGACAGACCCAAGCAGAGAGAAAGACTAAGAACAAACACTTTACTTTGCTAAGATAACATGGTGGTGAGGGGTGCTGGGGCTGGGCCTCCTGTCCCTCCTGGGACAGCACAGTGAGTCCTACCCAGATGAGAAGCCACAGAGGGACTGACTGAGCCACTCCCACACCAGCTTTTATATTTTGAGATGATGTGGGAATATGGTCTGGAATCCCATTGGCCAGCAGTGTCAGCTGGCCCAGCCCAGCCCGAGTCAGCTGAGAGTCTCAGCCCTACTCTGAAATCTGAAGCCTAAACTTAGGCCTGCACTTGGCTGAACCCATAACACTTGGGAATGCACAAGCACAGCAATTAATGAGCAATTAGAGGCAGAGCTTGGAACACCCAGCCCTGGTCCAAGCCTGCTCCCATCAGCACCAATAACCCACCACGTAGGAGAATGTTTGAGTGTCCTGAGTCAAACTGTGCATCTGCCATGGGACAGCACTCCAGGGACAGTTTGTCCAGGGACATTACTCCTATTCTTCCCACTGGTGGGAGTTTCTCCATTCCTTTGCTCTCTTTTTCCTCTTTTCCTTTTTCCCCCCACTCTTGAAGGTGATGAGCCCATTCCACATCTGTCACCAGCTGTGCCCTT
The DNA here is from genome assembly GCA_013396695.1 of Sakesphorus luctuosus. Lineage (NCBI taxonomy): Eukaryota > Metazoa > Chordata > Aves > Passeriformes > Thamnophilidae > Sakesphorus > Sakesphorus luctuosus. The sequence goes on from VWZD01010926.1 coordinate 35,165, forward strand.
TGTGCCACCAGCTGTGCCCTTTGTGCCACCAGCCCATCTCACCACCCACAGAAACTCTGGCACAGGGGGCAGCACAGGCTCTTCAGGAACTCTTGGAATATGGGAAAGCAAGTCCTTTACAATCCTCACAATCCCTAAATGGGGTAACAGCACAGCTAATCCTCATTCCACAGCTCACAGTGACCTCTGTGCCCCTGACCTTTCCATTCCTCAACCTGCAGCAGCATCCTGACCTTTTCCTTCCTCCTCCCCACCCCTTTTGCTGCCAGCAGTGGTGCCAAAGCTTCCAGCCCCTTTGGAAATTTGTACTCCAAAATCTGCCCAAAATCCACCCCAGAAACCTCCAAAAATCCAACACAGGACACTCCAAAAAATCCACCCCAGGATCTCCAAAATTTGACTCAAGATCCCCCAAACTCCCCCTAAAATCCACCCCAAGACCTCCCCAAAACCAGGAAAATCCCACCCAGGACACTCCAATTGCCAGGGCATTTTTGCCGCCAGCAGTGGTGCCAAAGCTTCCAGCCCTTTGGAAACTCGTGTTTTGATGTTTGCCAGGACACTCTTGGCCACCACTGCAGAATTTGGGTTCTGGTGGGGATGGACTCTCCGAGGGGCACACATGGCCTGGAAGCTCAGGGCTGTTCCAAGGCAGCAGCTTTCATGGAATCATAGCATTAGTTGGGTTGGAAGAGACCTCTGAGATCATCAAGTCCAACCCTTGGGCCAACCCCACTGTGATCACCAGATCATGGCACTCAGTGCCACATCCAGTCTCATCTTAAACACCTCCAGGGATGGTGAATCCACCCCCTCTCTGGGCAGCCCATTCCAATGCCTGAGCACTCTCTCTGCAAAGAATTTCTTTCCCATATCCAACCTAAACCTCCCCTGGCAGAGCTCAAGCTGTGCCCTCTTATTCTCCTGTTGGTTGCCTGGGAGAAGAGACCAACCCCCACCTGGGTACAACCTCCTGTCAGGGAGTTGTGGAGAGTGCTGAGGTCCCCGCTGAGCCTCCTCTTCTCCAGCACAAACACCCCCAGCTCCCTCAGCCTCTCCCCACAGCACTTGTGCTCCACTCCCTTCTCCAGCCTCGTTGCTCTTCTCTGGCCCCGCTCCAGCCCCTCAATCTCTTGCCTCGACTCAGGGGCCCAGAACTGAACACAACACTCCAGGTGTGGCCTCCCCAGTGCTGAGTCCAGGGGAAGGCTCACTGCCCTGGGCCTGCTGCCACACCATTGCTGAGCCAGGCCAGGATGCCCTTGGCCTTCTTGCCCACCTGGGCACACACTGCTGCCTCATCTTCAGCCTCCTGGCAATCCAAATCCTGTCAATCCTTTCCGTGTGGGATGAGACCTTGGCTGTGCTGGTACCTGTTGTCTTCTGGCTTTGTTTGCAGAGCCACCTGGAGCTGAGCAAGGAGCACTGTGATGTCCTGAGCAGGGCAGATCTCTCCAGCCCCGGAGCGGTGGGAGCCTGTGGGGCTGCAGCAGAGGCTCTGGCTGCCTGCATGAACACCCACCTCCAGCCTGGTGAGCAGAGCAAGGGTTTGGGGGGAGCCACCAGCTCCTCCCCAGCCTGTGCTGCCCTCCCAGCACCACCCTGTTCTGCCCAGTCCCTGCCGGTGCCCCCCCAAAATTCCCCAAAAATTTATAGCAGGCCCAGGAAAATCCCACCCAATATCCACTCCAGGACACTCCAAAATCCCCTCCATGACCCCCTCGTGCTGGGCTGGGGCAATGCCTGGCGCAGTTTCCATTAGAGCTGAGCCAAACCTGTGCCAAGCATCCCTCCAATCCCACTAAACCCTGGGATACAGGGCAGCGTGCTCTGCCAGCCGGGCACAGCACCCCTTATAGCTCAGAGGGGGTGGTGGAAAGTCCTATTTCGAACCTGTGGTCTCCTGGGGCAGCTCAGCTGTCTGTACCCCAGCATGGAAAAACACTAAGTCACTGTAGCAGCGTGCGGGAGTTGTTGGAGTTCTGCCCATGCCCAGGGATGTGATCCTGGCACAGGATCCCAGCGTTCCCTGTGGTGAGACTGGGCGTGTGCCCCTGGCACAGGGCAGCCTGGGGGATGCTCTGCAGCTTCTGTGGGTTTAGTGTCTGGGTTATCCTGGGCCCACAACAAACCTTCTCCCCTGCCCTGGCTTTGGGTGCTGGTGTTCAGGTCGGGACTGGCTCCTGTTGTGTTCCCAGTGGGCTGAGTGAGGGCTCTGCAGCCCCACGGCTGGACCCCTCAGTGCCCTGGGACCCCTCGGTGCCTTGGGATGCCCTCCTTCTCCCTCAGTGCCTTGGGATTCCTCTCAGTGCCTTGGAATCCCTCAGTGCTTTGGGACCCCTCAATGCCTTGGGATCCCTCAGTGCTCTGGGACCCCTCAGTGCCTTGGGACCCCTCGGTGCCTTGGGATGCCCTCCTTCTCCCTCAGTGCCTTGGGATCCCTCGGTGCCTTGGGGTCCCTCAGTGCCTTGGGATCCCTCAGTGCCTTGGGATCCCTCAGTGCCTTGGGATCCCTCAGTGCCTTGGGATGCCCTCCTTGTCCCTCAGTGCCTTGGGATCCCTCAGTGCCTTGGGATGCCCTCCTTGTCCCTCAGTGCCTTGGGATCCCTCAGTGTCTTGGGATGCCCTCCTTGTCCCTCAGTGCCTTGGGATCCCTCAGTACCTTGGGATGCCCTCCTTCTCCCTCAGTGCCTTGCAATTCCCCTCAGTGCCTTGGGATCCCTCAGTGCTTTGGGACCCCTCAATGCCTTGGGATCCCTCGGTGCCTTGGGTCCTCCACCTTCTCCCTCGGTGCCTTGGGATCCCCCCTTTTTCCCTCAATACCTTGGTATCCTCTTTTTATTTTTTTGCCTCCATATCATGATATCCTCTCTTTTTCCTCTCCATACCATGATATCCTCCCTTTTTTCCCTCAATACCTTGATATCCCCTTCCCCCCCACTCCATTCCATGAAATCCTCTCTCTTATCCCTCCATTCCATGATATCCTTTCTCTTATCCCTCTATTCCATGATATCTTCTCTCTTATCCCTCCATACCATGATATCCTCCTTTTTTCCCCCCAATACCATGATATCCTCTATTTTACCCCTCCATTCCATGATATTGTACCTTTTTCCCCCAATACCCTGCTATCCTCCTTTTCCTCCCCTCCATTCCATGATATCCTCTCCTTTTCCCTCCATTCCATGATATGCTCTTTTCCCTCCCTCCATACCATGACATCCCCTCTTCCCCCCTCCATCCCTTGCTATCCTCTTTCCCCCCCATTCCATGATATTGTCCCTTTTTCCCCTCCATCCCATGACATCCTCTTCCCCCCCTCCATACCATGATATCCCCTCTTTCCTCCTCCATCCCTTGCTATCCCTTTTCCCCCCCATTCCATGACCTCCTCCCTCTTCCCCAGGGTACCGGAAGCTGCAGGCGGTGGCTGAGCAGCTGATCACGTTTGAAAGGCTCAAGCAGAACTTTGAGAACTCTCTCATCAGCCACATCACAAACATCTTCCAGCTGCAGGTGGGCCTTGACCTTCAAACCCTGGGAGCCTTGGACATCCTGGCCCAGTCACCCCAGGGCTGTAGGGGATGATCCTCCCAAGGTGTCTCCCCAAAGAGGTCTCCCCCCAGACCTTCCCTCTGCCCTTGGGTTAGTTTGCAGATGTGTAGAAGAAATCCAGGATCCCGCTGGTGACACTCCATAACCTTCTTGTCATGTTAAAAAGTGCTCAGGCCTGAAGATTTTGAGGCTTTAGATTTTCTTCTTGTTTTTTAGGGGTGGTGGTGGTTGCAGATCTGCTCAGAACACAAAATCCCAGGGGAAGGATCCTTTGGTTACACTTTCAAATGCTGGTTTTGCAGTTTAAAAGACATGGGGGGACAATGTCCCTGTGGGCAGAGACCTGGAAGGAAAATTTGACTCTTCCAGAGTTTCTTTCAGTGAAAAGGAGCAACTCCCAAATATCCTCAGTGTTATTTCCTTCAACCTTCAGTGTTTGCTTCCTCTGGGAAGGGTTTCCATCCTTGGGGATCTTCAGACCTTGGCTGGACACATCCCTGAGCCAACTGCTCCACCTGGAGCTGCTCCTACCCCACCTGCAGGACCCTGAGGGTGTGGGGTGGTGTCCCAGCACCAGCACAGCCTGGCAGGTCCTTTGCCTCTGTTGCATCCCCACCCCGAGGCAGATCCACCTCCCAGAGCTCCAAGGAAGGATTTCCAGCATGTTCCTCCCCCAGGAGCTTCTCTCCTGTGTCTCCTCCTGTCCACGGTCCTGGGCCAGCTCAAGGTTGTTCCCAAATAATGAGATTGAGGCTGGAGTTCCAACAGTCATTCCTGCCCTGCCTCAGCTTTGAGTTTGCTTCTCAAATATAGAACTGGAAATTCAGAACAGGGAATTGCAGAACTCCTGACATTTCAGACCTGGGAATTCAAGGGGGATCATGAGGTTTTCAGGCTGGTTTATTTGACTCTTTCTGCTGTTCCTGTTTGCTTCAGGGCAATTCTCAGGTCCCTGCTCTTGGGCAGCCCATGGACAAGCTGTCTGCACCAAGCCATGAGCTCCACCACCAGGAACTGCTGCCCTACACCCAGCTCATGGCCTGGCTGAGGAACACCAACCCAGCTCTGTTCTGTGACCTCCCCAAGGTAGGGCTGAAATCCTGAAGAAACCAGGAACAGGTTGGTCCAAGTGGTGAGCTCTGATGGGAGTTTGGTTCCACCAAACCCCCACCAGTGTTGGGCCCTTCAGAGAGAGTGTCTGGCCAACTTGGCCACAACATGTTGGACCTCTGTGCTTGAGAGAAGCAGTCTGGGACCTGGTGGCAGATATTGTGGTGAGGGAAAAGGTCTGAAATGTTAAAATCTGGTCATTTTGCTTTGACCTGCCCCCTGCTGTGCCTTCCAGGTGTATGCCCAGAGCCTCAGCAGACTCTACGAGAGGGAAATCAAAGCCTTTTTCCAACAAGCCAAAACCTCCTTGTTAGGAAGAAGAAAAGGAAGTGAGTGATTTCCAAATATGACCTTGGGGGGTTTCTTGGCACGTAGGGAAGGTGCCAATCACCCTCTGCCATGGGAGTCTTGCCCAGATTTGGTGCCATGAGTTGGCTTTCTCCTCCATGGACTGGGTGTGTGTTGGCAGGAGGTGAGAGAGCCAGCTCTGCTTTGGGTCAGGCAGTGTCTGTGTGACCTTTGGCTCCATGAATTCCCCAGTCTGGTTGAGCTGCTCCTCAGAGCTGGAGCTTTTGTTCCCCTTCCCTTTGCAGGGCTCAGAGGAGACACAGGGATGGTTGAGCTCATGTCCTGAGGGGCTGTCAGAGGGGGATGTGGCACTGCCTGGTTAACAAAGCACAGCCACCAGTTGTCACCTCCCTTCTCCCTGGCTCTCAAAGTCTTCCTGGTGTGCTCCAGAGTTCCCACCACACCATTAGCTCCCGAAAAAACCCACCAAGTTTTCTCTTCCCTTGCCAAGATGCTCCAAGGGCTAGAGCTCTCCTGTCAGGACAGGCTGAGGGAGTTGTGGTTGTTCAGCCAGGAGAACTCTCCTGATAAATTCTCCATCCCTGGAAATGTTCTTCCCATCCCTGGAAATGTTCTTCCCATCCCTGGGAGTGTCCAAGGCCAGGTTGGACAGGGCTTGGAGAAGCCTGGGCTGGTGGAAGGTGTCCCTGCCCATGGCAGGGGGTGGCAAGAGGTTGAGTTTTCCATCCCTCCCACCCCAACCCACCCTGTGATTCTGTGACTCTGTAAAGCCTGGCCCATATTTCACAAACAGAGCTGGTCACAGGTTCCTCAGACACTTTGTCCTGTCAGGAGAAGGCCCCAAGCCTGTCCCTGAAGGCTTTTGGAGCAATATTTGCAGAGTGATTGCACATCATTTCCCAGTGTGGGGCTGTGCTGTCCCAAGGGGCTCATTTCCACTGGAATCGCTGCCATCTGACTCACAATATTCCAGTCAGGTGTTTCTGAAGATAAAAAGAGAAGCTGATCTGTCTCCTCTGGCAGGTTTTTATGGCCCAGGAGTCACATTTTCCTTCAGCACAACAAAGGACTGTAATGGAAAGTTCCATGCCAGCTTGGCCCAGCCTGAATGTCAGGGTGTGTTTAGTCCATCAGAGTCAGCCCTCGGCTCCTTCCAGCTCTGCACCTACTTCATCACTTGTGTCCAGGCCCTGAGCCAGGGGATGGAACCTGGGGAAGGGATGGAGCTTTGGGAAGGGATGGAGGAGCCTGGGGAAGGGATGGAACATTGGGAAGGGATGGAGCCTGGGGAAGGGATGGAACATTGGGAAGGGATGGAGCCTGGGGAAGGGATGGA
>VWZD01010926.1:43592-59704 GCA_013396695.1 Sakesphorus luctuosus
TTTTGCACCACTTCCTTTTTATTCCTGATTTTCGTGGCATTGAATTTTTGGGATCCATTCCCTGCCCTCCTAAAGAATTATTTATGGCAAATACTTCTGGACACACCCCCTGCTGATTTATTGCCTTGTTTCAGCATTATGGGAGAGTTTAGAAGGCAAATCTCAAGCTGGCTATAATTAATTGTGAGCCAATAATTAAATCTTTTCTCCTTTTCCACATTTCCATTTCCAGGCTTGTAAAATCCTTTCCCATTTGCTGCGGGGAGAGATTTTTTTTTTCCCGGTTTTGCCACTTCCCAGCCAGTGAAATTCTCATTATCCCTTGCAAAAGGGTGGGGGAAAAGATTCTGCAGCAGCTCATTGATTTTCTCCGTGGTTTTAGCGAGGCTGAGGTCGCCAGCAGAGCTGGTTGTCACCTCCCCTCTGCCTGGAGGAAGGTTACAAACCCTTCCTGAAGGTAAAAGCCCTGCGGGCAGAGGCTCCAATAAAGATATTTTGGATATTCGGAGGGATGAAGACCTGACCTGACTCACCCAGAGCCTCCGGGAGAGTGGAATGACACCGAGTTTTCGAATTAATTAGGAAATAATCCGGTTGTTTCCCCACTGGTTTCTTTCAGGGTGTAAAATAGAGGGTTTTAAATGCGCCTTTCAAAGGAGTTTTTTTCCACTTTTCCACTTAAACACTGTGGTAAAAAGTGGTAATGTTTGAAAAATATACATTTATTTCCAGGTGAAGGGTTTTCATTTTAAAAGGCCATTTTTTAGAAGAAAAGCCACTCCCATCTCCCCTGGATATTCTTTTATGGCAACTTACCCTCAAAACTAAGCAACAAACAGTTTGGCTGAGCCTCTTGGAGGCTGATTTATGCTCTTACCCTCTGGGATTTTCAGCCCTCAGCCCTCAGGAGCTGGAACTAAGCACTAAATAAATACAGCAGAGGGATAAGGAGGCACAGCCAAGGGAAGAAAAATGAAATTAAAAAGAATAATGAAAAGGAGAGAGGAACGGGTGGGAAGGCAGAGGGAAAATCCGACAGGAAAAGGCCAATTGGCACATCAAGTCAGACAGAAAAAGAGACATTTAAGCCTTCAAGGGAGCTGGGGAGGCGAGAGGGGTGGAGATGTTTAACCAGCTGCCCCGCAGGTCTCCAGGAGAGCCCGGAGAAGCCCGTGGGGAACAGGCACGAGCCACGGTGGAGCCTCCCTGGGAGCAGGGAGAGCCAGGAGGAGCCACCAGACACAGGGAACGTGGTCAGGGTGAGCAGCTGAGCACCTCTGAGGGGTTCCTGTGTCCCACCCGTGCCCTTTCCCTGGAGCTGAGCATCTCCAAGTGGTTTCCATGTCCAACCCGTGCCCTTTCCATGGAGCTGAGCATCTCCGAGGGCTTCCCATGTCCCACCTATTCCATGGCCCTTTCCATGNCTGAGCATCTCCGAGGGCTTCCCATTTCCCACCTATTCCATGGCCCTTTCCATGGAGCTGAGCATCTCCGAGGGCTTCCCATGTCCCACCTGTGCCCTTTCCCTGGAGCTGAGCATCTCAGAGGGCTTCCCTTGTCCCATCCATCCTGTGGTCCTTTCCATGGAGCTGAGCATCTCCAAGTGGTTGCCATGTCCCATGTGCCCTATCCCTGGAGCTGAGCATCTCCAAAAGGTTCCCGGGCCCCACCCATGCTGTGGTCCTTTCCCTGGAGTTGATCATCTCCAAGTGGTTCCCATGTCCCACCTGTGCCCTTTCTCTGAAGCTGAGCATCTCCGAGGGCTTCCCATGTCCCATCCATGCCGTGGTCCTTTCCCTGGAGCTGAGCATCAATGAAGGGTTCCCGTGTCCCACCCACGCCCTTTCCCTGGAGCTGAGCATCTCCAAAAGGTTCCCGGGCCCCACCCATGCTGTGGTCCTTTCCCTGGAGTTGACCATCTCCAAGGGGTTCCTATGTCCCACTCCTGCCCTTTCCATGGAGCTGAACATCTCTGAGGGGTTTCCATGTCCCATCCATGCCGTGGTCCTATCCCTGAAGCTGAGCATCTCTGAGGGGTTTCCATGTCCCACCTGTTCTGTGGTCCTATCCCTGAAGCTGAGCATTCCAAAGGATTCTCGTGTCCCACTCCATGTGCTCACCTGGCTTAGGTGGCACCTCAGGTGGTCACAGACCCCCATCCCGTTGTGCTGGAAGGGTTTCTAACACTCCTGGTGGTCCCTGAGCAGATGTTGGAGCAGGTGCTGAGGCAGCTGCAGCCCCTTTGCACCTCAGAGCAGCAGTTCCTCCAGGAATTCTTCCAGCTGAGCCCCGACCCTGCGGATCTGCAGGGGCTGCAGGTGGGTGTGAGCACTGTGTCCTCTCCAAGGCCGCTTCCCAACCCTCTCCCCAGTTTGATGCCACCCTCAGCAGGCACAGCCAGGTGGCTGCTCACCTCTGGCAGGTCCCTGAGCTCTCCTGGGCTCTCTGGTGACCTTCAATGGAGAAGAATTAATTGAATTTACCTCATAGCTCTGAACAGCAAAATCGTGGGGTCTCTGAGTGTTAAATACAGGACTCCAACAAGGTGCCAAAGAAACAAACCCATCTCATGTTTTCCTCTCCAAAGGAGAGCAGATTAATCATAATTTAGATTAGGTAGGATATTGGGAAGGAATTCTCAGCTGTGAGGATGGGCAGGCCCTGGCACAGGGTGCCCAGAGAAGCTGTGGCTGCCCCATCCCTAGAAATGTCCAAGGCCAGGTTGGACAGGGCTTGGAGCAACCTGGGCTGGTGGGTGGCTGAGATAATCTTCAAAGTCCCTTCCAACCCAAACCATTCCATGATTCTATGATGATTTCCCCTTCTTTCCCTCTTTCAGGCATGTGCCACTAAGGGAGGGCAGACCTCAGCATCTCCAGAGGACTCTTCTTGCACCAAGCGTCGGAGCCAGTACGTGGGTGATGAGATAGAGGGGCATGGTCTGCCACAGGGCAGTGTCCCCTTCCCCATTTCACTGCTGACCTCTTGTTTTGGTTGGGTTTTGGTTTCTTTTTCAGACCAGAAGAACCTACAACCCACCTGCTGAGTGAGATCTTCAGCTGCCTGGAGCCCGAGCTGAGGGCATTTCTGGAGGTCTGCAACAAGGTCCACCCCTTTGGTTGCCTGCAGGTCCTGGTTACCTTGAGTGACTCCATCTTTGAGATGTGGGGCTCCTCCTCAGCTCCCCCCTCCTCCTTCCTCAACACCATCCTGGGCAACGTGTTGCTCCTGGCCAAGAGCAGCTTCAACAAATGCATTGTGAGTGCCAGTGAGAGGAAGCCCAGTTGGTCCTGGGGGATGCTTGAGGTCCTCTAGAAGGTTCTAGACAGAATCCCAGAATCCCTTGGGTTGGAAAAACCCTCCCAGCCCACGGAGCCCACTCTGTGCCCGATGCCCACCTTGGCAAAGCCCTCCCAGCCCATGGAGCCCACCCTGTGCCCAATGCCCACCTTGGAAAAGCCCTCCCAGCCCATGGAGCCCACCCTGTGCCCGATGCCCACCTTGGCAAAGCCCTCCCAGCCCATGGNCGGCCGAGAATGAGGATTGTTCACCTTGGGGAGGAGAAGCTTTGGGGTGACCTGATTGTGGCCCTGCAGGACCTGAAGGAACTACAAAAAGATGGAGGGAGACTATTTACAGGGGTCTGGAGTGACAGGACTAGGGGGAATGGCTTCAAACAGACAGAGAGTAGGGTTAGATGGGATATTGGGAAGGAATTCCTGGCTGGGAGGGTGGGCAGGCCCTGGCACAGGTTGGGCAGAGAAGCTGTAGCTGCCCCATCCCTGGGAGTGTCCCAGGCCAAGCTGGATGGGTCTTGGAGCAGCCTGGGCTGGTGGGAGGTGTCCCTGCCCATGGCAGGGGGTTGGAAGATGGTCTGTAAATTCTGTTCCAAGCCAAAACATTCAGTGATTTGATAACTGTGTTTGTGCCAAGACCTGGGGCATCAAATCTGCTCCCAAACCAGATTGAGGAGCAGGAGGACCAGCAGGGTCACCCCCTGCGTGGGATGTCTGTGCAGGGCTTGCAGCCCTGTGTCTGGGCAAAGAACCACATGGCCTGGGGGACCAGGAGCACCAGGAGAGCAGCTGGCACAGCTGGCACAGCTGGCCCAGCTCCATCAGCCTCAGCTGAGGGAGCTCACCTGTGTTAGAACCACAGAGGACAATGGAAATGGAACAAGTGCTTCACAAAACCAATTCCTTCACTTGTTTACTGTCCTGTGCCTTGGTGACCCACCAGCTGAGTCTGGGGCCACCTCAGGTTTGTGTCTTGTTGCCAGGGGACCCTGTGCAAGGACATCGAGGAGGCAAAAGTGCCCAGCAAGATGAAGGGTGGCATCCTGCCCTCCGTGAGCCGCTTCGAGGACTTTGTGGCCTTCTCCGAGGAGGTGTGCAGGACAGCTCGGCGCAGGGGGGAGCTGGACAAGGCCCACCTCAGGCTGGCCAGCAGTGTCCTCAGCAGCAGTGAGTACCAGGGCTGGGCTGCATGCCTGGGGTAGCAGGTGGGCACCTGCAGCGTCAGGAGTTGCCACTGCAGTGGGGTGGAGGTTCCATCTCCAGGGCAGCGTCTCAGCTGAGCCCACCTTGCATGGGAGCACCAGACAAGTTCAGAGAGTGGTTTGAGGCACCCCCTTTCTCCTTATCTCCATATCTCTCTGTCCTTATGGTGCTGCCACCCCATTCTAGGGTTAGGAATCCTTTGCTGCCCCTCCAATCCCTCGGTTTGGGGCAGATTTGAAGCCTCTCACTCCTGGGGGGTGGGAGCACCAACAGCACTGAGTCCATGTTTCCACCCCTGAAGCCTGCCACGTTCTGGATCAGCCTTCCAGCCTCTTCCAGGACCACTGGGAATTTGCTGAGTGGCTCCACACCTTCTATTTTTGGGTAAATGCTCAGAGGCTTTTCCTTCCTTCCATGGAAAAGCCCTTTTTTTGGCCACGCAGGACCTGGTGGCACATGGGGGGTGTGTTGTCTGCTGCAGTGGGGTGGTCCAGGCTGTGACAGCCCCGAGACACACACGCTCAGCTTTGGATCTAATTCCAACATCTCCTGTCCCACTATGGAGGGAGTGGCTCCTCACCACAGATCAGAGTCTTCTTATAAGCTCAGAGGTCTTGGGAGCCAAAAAATAACTTCCCCCAAACCACCAAGGTGTTGGCAGGAGAGGGGTTGGGAGAGCAAGCAGGGAGCTCTCAGGAGATCTTTGTGCCTCCAGTGGAGAGACCCTGATTCCCAGCCTGGAGAGGACCTGAGGGGCTGCAGAAGGGACAGCTCCAACCACAGGCCATGAGGTGGTGGAGAGAGGCAGCTCCCACCTGTAGGTGAGCCTGGGGTGTCCCCCTGAATAGCAGCTGGTAAATCCATGGCCATGGTCCTTCCCAGGCTCCAGCAGTGTCTGCAGTGAAGATGCTGAGGTAGGGAATCAAGCTCATGGACAGGCATCAGGATTGGTGCTATGGGTAATTGCTCTGGCCCTGGAGATCAGATGGTCCAAATGGGACACCCTGAGGGCATGTCCCCCTCAAGCCACCCTGCAGGGTCTTCTCTCCACACCTGATGTCCTCCTTTCTTTTAAGTCAATAGTCTGTCCTCAGCAAACCTGAAGGTGAACACAGATATGGTCATGATGGAAAATTTCCACCACATCCACTGCTTCCTGTGCCAGAAGAAGATCCGGTGCCTGGAGGACAAGAAGAGAGAAGCCAAGCGAAGGTACAGCGAGCACATGGAGAAATATGTCACCACATACCTGGGACAGCCACTGGAGAAGCTCAATGTGAGTAAAGGATCTGCTGACCCCCCTCTGGGCCTCAAAGGGCAGCTGCACTTCCCACAACTGTGAACCTACTGGTGTCCAAATCTCCTCTCCTTGAACACAGTCTGGGATTGTATCAGGCTGTTGTCCCACCCCCAGTGTTCCCACACCTTCTGGGACCACCTGCTGCTGGGTCCACTGTGCAGAGCAGCCCCAGCAAGCCCAGGGCTCAGCAGCATCACAGACCCACAGACCAGGCCAGCTGGGGGGACCTTGAGGGACCACCTGGTCCAGACTTCCTTGGAAAGGTTGCCTGGGTGAGGTTCTGTAGCACCTCCTGAAACCTCAGTGGTGGGGACTCCTCCATTGTCCCTGGGGAGGTTTGACTGGCTGGATGATGGATGGAAAAGTGATTGCTTGTTCTCAGTTAGAAAGATTTCTTCTATCCAGATGACACAACCCCTCTGCCTTCACAAGGAGACCTTTCCCACTCCCTCTTCCTACTGAGCATCCAAACAACATGAGGGATTTTTCTGCTGCTTCTTCCTCCTGTCCCCTCGAAGGCCACAGACCAAGATGGGGTTGGGAGCAGCTTTCCCAAAGGTGTGAGTGCAGCTTTCCCAAAGGTTTGGGTGCAGCTTTTCCAAAGCACCAGCTGTGAGGGACAAAAATGACTTCCCAATCCCAGCCATGGGGATGAAACCTGGAATGCCTTTATTGAACACCCAACACTCAATTGAAGGTCTCGAGACAGCACCTGCTAATGTGGTGGAATCATTATGGTAATCCAGGGAGGGCTTATTTTAATTAGAGAATTACACAAGACTTTGCTAAGTTACACAAACAGTTACTGTTTCTTATGCCAGGGATTTCCATGAGGGGAAGAGAGGAAAGGTTCACAACATGGTGTGATAACATTCATTCCAGAGCCCGTCCTTATCTCAAGGCAGGACACAGTTTTATCTTCAGGGTGAGCATCACGAGGCTCCCTCTGTTCTTGGGGACAGAATTTCTCTCAGCCTTTGTTGACTAAGGCTTGGTGTTCAAGCTTTATAGCTCTTTTTTGCTGGATTTCAGCTTCCAACAACCACCAAGAAGCTGCTGCTCCTCCCTCTCTGGTTGCGTGTCTGTGTCTGGCAGGAGCTCCTTTCCCTCTTCACGGCTGCCTGGGCTGCTGATTCCAACACAGACTCCACACTTCCCAAGTGGCTTCCCTGTTAACTGAGCTAAGAGCATCTGGCTTTGCTAACTCCAACAGACGTCCCCCCTCTCCCTTCTCACTGCCCTAAAATGTCTCTCACAGCCTGAGCTTGGCTTGAATTATTCATGGGACCTGTTCCTTTCAATTTGTTTCCAGTCGTTGCTGTCAAACATCTTGTTGGCTTGACTGGAAGATGAGCTCAGTGTCTCGTGCCACCTGCAGCCCTGCTCTGCTTGTGGCCCCCAGTCCTCCCTCAGTGAGGGAAAGGAGAGTTTCAGTGCTCACAGCAAAGCCACGAGTGTATGAGGGTCCCTGGAATTCCTTATGCTCAGGGATCTCCACAATCCTCACGTGGCCTCTCCAACAGACCATGAAGCCCTTTGGCTTTGAGCACCAACACCAAGAGAAGTTGCAAAGGGGTAGAAGGAATGTAGGAGCCCATTTCTGCTCCTTGAACACAGCTCCTACATTTAGGAACTCTAAATCCTTAGGATTCAGGGCATTTCCCCACAGCCAAACTGCAGTGGGAATAGCCAGGACAGCCAACAGGTCCTGGGGCTCTGTGAGCAGGAGGGTGGACAGTAGAATGAAGGAGGTGATTATTCCTTTAGTTTCCCCAACCAGATGTGGAATGCCACATCCAGCTGTGGCAGGGATGTCACAAAAACTGAGACAACTGGAGTTGTGCTTTACACTTCTGCAGGTTCTGGGATGCCCTAACCCCACCTCTGGCTCCAAACCCTCTGTGGGGAGCAAAGCTGGAGAAGGCACCACGTGGTTTCTCCAGCATTCCTGTTGCCTGCAACCCTCAGAGATGCTGCTTGTGGAGCAGAACCAATGGAATTCCCTAAACTCTGCTTTCCTGGAGGATAAACAATCCCCAGTACTTCATTTCCACTTGATTAGACATGGGAAGGGAACTGAGGGAAGTGATCCTGCCACAGGAGTCCACCTTAGGGTGGCTCATCATGGAATGTCTCCTTCCCTTCTCAGCACTTCTTTGAGGGGGTGAAGGCCCGACTGGCTCAAGGGGTGAAGGAAGAGGAGGTGAGCTTCCAGCTGGCCTACAGCAAACAGGAGCTCAGGAAGGTCCTGGAGAAATACCCTGGCAAGGAAGTCAGGAGAGCCCTGGAGACCCTCTACAGGAAAATCCACAAGGATCTCTGCCCAGAGGAAAACCTCCTGCCGGTAACGGGAGCGGGCTGGGGGGGTAACACTGGGATGCTCTGGGGGGTCAGGACTGCCCAGCTGGAGCTGTCCCAGGCCCCTGGAGGGAGCTGAAGGTCTGTTTTCCCCAGGTGGTGTGGCACACCATGGAGCAGAAGCTCATCCAGCAGTACCAGGAGTTGGAGGAGCTGATCCAGCGCTGCTACGCAGGGTCGGGGATTGCCATGGCCTTCAGCCTGGAGGACCTGCTGAGCTACTTCAACTCCATCACTCTGTCCAACATGTAGAGAAAAGCCTCTCTGGATGTTTCTGGGAGCAGCTCAGGAACCCTTGTCTGCAGCCACACCTTTCAGAGCCGAACTCCAAACTCTTCCCACGTTGATCCAAGTTCCTCTGATTTGTCGGTCTGAGATAAGGAATCCCTTGGGAAGTGAAGTCCTCAGACCCAAACCACAGCTTCTCTGCTCCAAAAAAACCCCATAGTAAATAAAATAAACCCCTCCAAGCCTCCAGTTCCTGTGCCAAAGCGGGTGCTGGTGCTGCACCTTTTCAATAGAGCATTCCCAGGGGAAGGATCTCTCTCCAGGGATTCTCTCCTTCTGATCCATGCTCAGAGTTCAGAGGGAGCCTGTGCTGAAACAGAGGGTTAAACCACACTGAAACCCCCGGGGTGTGCAGTGTTCCCACCTCCAGTTATCACAGCTCTGCAGTGACAGAAAGACATCTGACAGATCAAAGTCCAGAGTTATTAATATTTATACTTTTATTGCTTTTAGCTGAGATTTACTTACATGTAAACTGGAGTGGAGAAAGCTCCACAGATCCAAACTGGTCCCTCGGGGAATTGTGTGGTTTTAGCCCATTTTTGGTGGATTTTCCTATCCTAACATCTCAACTCGCTAGTATATTGTTGTCCTTTCCATGTGGGCTCTGATTCTTGGGATGGTGATCCCTCTCCATTGCAGCTGAAGAGCCTGAATCCTTTGGGATTTGCCTTGCAGGGCAGTGAGAGCTCAGCATTTTGCATATCAGGAAATAATCTTGGAGGCCAAACAGTGAACAGGCATATTGTGCACTGGCAGAGCAGTGGGAGCCTGTTCTGGCTCCTTCCACATTCCCAGTTTTCCAGGGGCACCCTTCCTTCTCCAGGAAATCCCCCCAGTGGGAGCTTTCATAGGGCACAGAAACCCAACTCTCCCTGGTAAAGGGGATATTTGAACAGATCCAGCCTCCTTTTCCAGGACTTTTCAAGCAGTTGGACTTTCATATCCCTGGGGTCAAGGTGCACCTCAGTGCTCCTGTTTCCAGCCTTGTTATTGCCAGCTGGGACGTTGCTGCTCCCACAGCAGGAAGAGGGAAGTCGTGGGGACCACCCAGCAGCACCTTGCCCAGCTCTCTGTGCCCTCTGACAGGTACCAGCCCCTTTTCCTGGCAGGGGTGGGCTGGGGGCTCACCTGGGACAGGGGGAGGTGTTGGCAGGAGCTGCAAGTTGGCACCCCAAGGTCCTGCCATTTGGGAGCACCCAGGAGGATGTCCTGGATGGAAGGGATTTTGCAGAGGGACTGAGCCAGGTTAGTCTTTGAGGCTGTTAAACACCAAACACCCTCAGGAGGGGCAGGGACTTTCTGCTGGGCGTGTTCACAGGTGTCCCCAGGGCTGGCACAGCCACTGAGAACAGGCCAGGCTGTGGAGCAGGCCAAGGGGGTCCTGCTCTGAGCAGGATCTGGAGGCTGCAGTGAGCAGATTCCTTGGGGAAACTGCACCTTGATTTATAGGCTCCTGTGAGATCTTTCCTTGCCAACCATTCCCCATGCAGAATCATAGAGTCGTGGAATCATGGAATCGTGGGGGTTGGAAAAGCTCTCTAAGGTCATGGACTCCAACTGTTGTCCCAGCACTGCCCAGGCCATCACTAACCCCTGTCCCTAAAAGTAAAGGGCAGTGCCAGAGGGGATGAGCCCCACCTAATGCACCAAGAACTGCTGTGAGTTCAGGCTGCTGAGCCCCCATGTCTTTGTGCTGCCTCACCCTGAGCCCCTGGCACCAGCCTCACCCTCTGCCTGCTGGGGACATCCAGCAGCCTGAAGGCAAAGGACAGCACATGTCCCTGGAGACATTTCCTGCTCTGTCAGGTCCCAGCTGGTCTCCACCCTCTGTATTTGCTCCACCTGGACCAGTGTCCACCCCTGGACATGAAGGAAGTTGGGGGTTGGAGGGAAGGATCACACTCTTGGTCCATCCTTGGTGCACATGGGATTTTTGTGCATGTTGGTGACATCAGCCCTCAGTGAGGTCACCCAGCTGCTGCTCCAGACCTGGCCCCAGCCAGGGGCTCTGGCAGGCTCACGTGCCACCAGAGCCACCAGGGGTCTGAGGCCCTTCCAGGGAGGAGGATTTATTGCTTCTGTACTTGTGCCACCTGCAGGTCAAAAGAAAACCTGTGATAACCTCCCTCACCTGCCAGGCCCATTTCCCTGAGCCCCTGGATGCTCCCAACTTTCATGTTCTCTGGTTTTCCATGCCAGTTCCCAGCCCTGAGAATGTCCTGGAAAGAGAAGTGTGTGAGCCCCCCCTCGGGTCTCATCCAGCGCCTGGACCACCTGGTGCTGACTGTGAAGAGCATCGAGGACACCGTGGCCTTTTATTCCAAAGTCCTGGGCATGGAGGTGGTGACTTTCAAGGTAACACGTGGCACAGGCTTGGCTTGAGTGTAGAGGACCTGGAGCTGCAGTTCTGGGCCCATGGGTGGGATCTGTGGGTCTCTGATGGGTTCCGTGGCACCTCCTTTGGGTGGGGTGGTGGGACCAGCACAAGCTGCAGCCATTGAGCTCTGAGTCTCAGGAGGGTCCACCTGAGTCAGAAGGAAGTCCAACCCATATGGGGAAAGGAGTTAAAGTGATAAAAAAAAAGAGAGAAAGAGTCTTTGAAAAACGATTTCTCAGACTGAAGGAGGAGAACATGCAAAGCCACACATCTGGAGACATCTGCAAGCTCTTGGGTTTGTATTTCCATGGGCAAAGAGAGGAAAAGTTGCTTAATATTTTCAGGACAGCCTCAACTCATGCCCTGCCCAAGCTCCAACCCTGCTTTGGATGTTCACACTGCACCTTTTCCCCTTCCCAGCTTCTGTCCTTCTCCACCAGGTCTCCTAAAAGCAGACTCACAGCTCAGTCTGTTCTTTAGGTGCTCAGTGCCCTGCATGTCTGTGGGATCTCAGGACTCAGGTGTCACAGAATTCTGCAGAAACCCCCTTGGGATCCTGCAAAGAGATGCCAAAACCTCCTTCCTCACCCTCTTCCCATCCCATCAGCTTGGTGCCCATTGCAGTGCCAGCCTGGCCCTTTGTTGTGTGGCTGCTGCCAGGCAGGATGGAGGGTGCCCAAACCTGGAAACTCCCATCCCTGTGGTTTGGAGGCAGCTGAATGTGTCTGTAGGACTTTCTTGGGTCACTCCACATCTCAAGGAATATGATGAGAGCCTTGCAGACATCACTTTTTGGGTTGCCACCTCAAAGCCCTGAGTTAGCAGGACTGCCTCAGACCCCCAGAGCTTTTAGGACTGCCCAGGTGAGTGAAAGCTGAAGATTTCCAGCCCAGAAAGTCTCCTCCACTTTGGTTTTTCTCTCTGGGGACAGGGAAATCGCAAAGCTTTGCGTTTTGGCAACCAGAAGTTTAACCTGCATGAGGCTGGGAAGGAGCTGGAGCCCAAGGCTCGGCACCCAGTCCCTGGCTCTGCAGATCTCTGCCTCATCACACAGGAGCCCCTGGAGAAGCTGCTGGATCATCTCAAGGTGAGGCAGGCACAGAGTGTCCACAGGGCAGCGTGACCTGAGAGACACAAAGGCACAGCCTCCAAATGGCACTTCCAGGGTCTGTGTCTTGGGGAGCATCGGGATCATCTCATCCAACAGCTCGTGTTTGCCAGGCTGGGGGGAGGAGGGAACAACACCCTGATGACATGACTGTAAACTCTTCTGTGTCCTCTAGGCCTGTGGGGTGGTTATTGAAGAAGGTCCCGTGGCCAGAACTGGTGCTGTGGGTCCAATAACATCCATCTACTTCCGAGACCCTGATGAGAACCTGATCGAGGTTTCCAGGTACTGCCCCGGCTGCAGTCAGTGAGGGTGAGCTCTGCCCACAGCCCACCCTCTGCCTGTGGCCCAGCAGGAGAAGGACAGCCTGCAGGGGACAGCCTTTGGGTGGCCTCTCTACAGGTCCAAGGTTTTATTTTGTCAACCCAGGACAAGCCTCAATTCCCAGCCATAAAAGTAGGGCTGGGTGGCCCTTGAGAGTTTTCCCAAGGCAGACACCTCTGGGTGTGAATCCTACTGTTGTACATCACCGTCAGTGGAGATTCCATGGTTTTATGGGAAGATCTGTCTTGCTGCTGCTGCACTGCTGGGCTGGGACATTTTTCATAGAATCCTAGAATCACAGAATCAGTTGGGTTGGAAAAGACCTCCGAGATCATCAAGTCCAACCCTTGATTCAACCCCACTGTGATCACCAGATCATGGCACTCAGTGCCACGGCCAATCTCAGTTTAAACACCTCCAGGGATGGGGAATCCACCCCCTCTCTGGGCAGCCCATTCCAATGCCTGAGCACTCTCTCTGGAAAAAAATTCTTCCGGATATCCAAATTTTTCTTGATTTGAAGTCCCTCATTCTCACCCTGTGCCCCATGAACACAAATGAACTTGTCCTTCCTCTCCTCTTCATAGTCACTTTTACACAGGTGACAATTTCTGTATCACTTCCTCTCACCTCCCACTTGGATTGTCTCAGGCCAGTGGTTTAAATCCAGCTGGGATTGTCCAAACACATTCCTTGTCTGGGACCTGGGAGCTTGGCCTTGGGGTCTGACACCCAAACACTGCTGGAAATGAAGCTCCATGACATGTACTCAGATGGGGATGGGAAGAAGCAGAGACGGGATAACAACGCGGAGGGGATGGTGTCTGAAGTCACAAAAGTTCAGCTGGATTTCATAGAATCATAGAAAGGATTGGGTTGGAAAAGACCTCCAAGATCATCAAGTCCAACCCTTGGGCCAACTCCACTCCCTTTACCAGATCATGGCACTCAGTGCCACGGCCAAGCTCACCTGAAAAACCTCCAGGGATGGGGAATCCACCCCCTCTCTGGGCAGCCCATTCCAATCCCTCAGCACTCTCTCTGCAAAGAAGTTTTTTCTGCTCTCCAACTTCAATTTCCCCTGGCAGAGCTTGAGCCCCCCGTGCCCCCTTGTCCTATTGCTGAGTGCCTGGGAGAAGAGACCAACCCCCACCTGGCCACAACTTCCCTTCAGGCACTTCCAGACAGTGCTGAGGTCACCTCTCAGCCTCCTCTTCTCCAGCACAAACACCCCCAGCTCCCTCAGCCTCTCCCCACAGCACTTGTGCTCCACTCCCTTCTCCAGCCTCGTTGCTCTTCTCTGGCCCCGCTCCAGCCCCTCAATCTCTTGCCTCAACTCAGGGGCCCAGAACTCAACACAACACTCCAGGTGTGGCCTCCCCAGTGCTGAGTCCAGGGGAAGGCTCACTGCCCTGGGCCTGCTGCCACACCATTGCTGAGCCAGGCCAGGATGCCCTTGGCCTTCTTGCCCACCTGGGCACACTCTGCTGCCTCATCTTCAGCCTCCTGGCAATCCAACCCCCAGGTCCCTTTCCCCCTGTCCCTCTCCAGCCACTCTGTGCCCACCCTGTGCTGCTGCAGGGGTTGGTGTGGCCAAAGGGCAGGACCTGCACTTGGCCTTGGTGAACCTCATCCCATTGCAATCAGCCCATCCCTCCAGCCTGTGCAGGTCCCTCTGCAGAGCCCTCCTATCTCCTGCCTTTGTGCAGGGAGGAGAAGGATGGTCTGAAGCAGCAGAGTCCACTCTGACTCTTCCTGATGACACGTGTGAGACTGTCCTAAGGTTTCTAATTTCTTCAGCTGTTTAACAAAGCGATTTCACGGTTATTCAAAAAGTGTAAAACAGCGAAAAAGGACCTGGGGCTTCTCGAGGAGAGCAGTTCCCCGGCTGGCCACACATCGTTACCATCTCGGGCACAGCGCTGGAGGGCAGGGAGGGCACTTTGAGCCCTGCAAACAAAACCCTCTATAAAATTGAACAAATCACTGAGTTGGACTATTTTTTTCTTATAATAATTTTGTTTCCATCGTGCGAAAACAACCGAAGTCCCCAAAATGTCAGTGTTTTGGACGATCGGAAGCTTGTGCCGGTGGGTTGGGATGAGAGGGATGAGAAGGATGAGGAGGATGAGAAGGATGAGAAGGATGAGAAGGGTGAGAGCTGCTCGCCCCGGAGTCGTTTGGGGGAACCAAAGACCAAAGTGCCAGGGAGGAACCCACGGGCATCTCTACAGTTTCAGCCTGCGAATGGAGATCGGGGGAGGGACCCGCAGGGGGAATCGCAGGGAGGGACCCCCGGGAGGGGAGGCCCCGTGGCCCCGGCGCGGAGCACCCGCAGGCTGCTCTCCAGGGTGCTGATGGGCCGTGCTGGGTACCGCGGGACCCCATGGGTGGGTGCTGCCCTCGGGAGAGGGGCGATGCCCCCGGGAGAGGGGGGATATTCTCAGAAGGGAGTCAAATCCTATGGGAGAGGGTCGATGCCCTCGGGAGAGGGTCAAATCCCACGGGAGAGGGGCGATGTCCTCAGGAGATGGTCAAATCCCGTGGGAGAGGGGCGATGGCCCCAGGAGAGGGTCAAATTCTATGGGAGAGGGTCAAGTCCCATGGGAGAGGAGCGATGCCCTCAGGAGAGGGGCAACGCCTACGGGAGAGGGTCAAATCCCATGAGAGAGGGGCAAGGCCCATGGGAAAGGGTCAAATCCCATGGCAGAGGGCTATGGTGGTGTCCTGGACATACCAACTTTCCCCTCTTTCTACTCTCAGGGCTTCTCCCTGGCCAAGAACTTGTGTCAGAGGAGCCTTAATTTTTGGTGTGAGGCTGTGGAATAACAGAATCCCGGAATGGTTTGGGTTGGGAGGGACCTTAAAGCCCACCCAGTGCCACCCCCTGCCATGGGCAGGGACACCTCCCACCAGCCCAGGATGCTCCAAGCCCCGTCCAACCTGGCCTTGGACACTCCCAGGGATGGGGCATCCCAACCTCCCTGTGGTTATGGACTGATCCTGCAGTCACTGAGCTCGCTACCATAAATATGTTTGTGGAGAAATGTCCCCATTCCTTCATTTCAAGGGACATTTCTCTTGGAACATCAGGAGGAAGCAGGACAATGGCTCTTTTCTCACTCAGCCTGACAGGAGGAGTTTGGGACATTGGTGGCACCACATTGACCTCTGAGCACCCTCAGTGTCACACAGGCTGGGCTGGAATTTTCACAGACCACTTTTTTTCCTTGGCTTTCTTAAGGCCTCCCTTGCCAGGGGTTGGGTCTCCTAATTGGTGAGGGATATGAAAATTTACTGGGTGATAATGGAAATAACGAGTGAGACATTTTCCTGGACTGGGATAGCAGAGGCTTCTTCAGAGTCCTCAGCTTTGGGAGGAAATTCCATGAGTGAAAACAATTTCAGACAAGCCTCTAGCTCCTGGATGCTCTGGAAAAGCCACTTAGTGCTTCAATTTATCGCTCTCTGCAATCCCTGCCAGGAGGGGAGAGCCAGGTGGGGTCGGGCTCTGCTCCAGGGAACAGGCACAGGCAGAGAGGGAACAGTCTCAAATTGAAGCAGGGGAGGTTCAGGTTGGACATGAGGAAGAAGTTCCACATGGAAAGGGTGGGCAGGCATTGGCAGGGGCTGCCCAGGGAGGTTTGGAGGTTTGGAGTGCCCAGCCCTGGAGGTGCCCAAGGAATGACTCGATGTGGCAGTCAGTGCTCTGGGCTGGGGGACAGGGTGGGCATCGGGCACAGGGTGGGCTCCATGGGCTGGGAGGGCTTTGCCAAGGTGGGCATCGGGCACAGGGTGGGCTCCAGGGGCTGGGAGGGCTTTGCCAAGGTGGGCATCGGGCACAGGGTGGGCTCC
>VWZD01010926.1:77287-90857 GCA_013396695.1 Sakesphorus luctuosus
TCTTCCTCCTCCTCCTCTGCCTTCTCCTCTTTCTCCTCCTCCTCCTCCTCCTCCAGGACCAACTCAACACAGGGCTTGTTGCAGGGAGCCCAGAAAGGCAACGCTTGAGCTGCTTCAGAGCAAAACATCTGGAAGAATTTAATATTGTGGCTCTTCTCCAAGACTAACCTTTTAAACCAAGCCACCTATTTATGTGTGGATATCATTTCAAGTAGTAATCCCAATAAAAAAGGCCAAGTTATGGGTTCCACAGGTGCCTGCTCAGCTCTGCCCAAGGGCCCAGCATTCCCTGGGGCCTCCTCTGAGTCTGCGGCACACAGAGATGTTTGATGTTGAAAGAGGGAGCTGGGATTTGGTGCATCTCTCTGAACCCCAAATTCAAACCTTCAGCACAACCAAATAATTGAATAATTAATTTTCCCCTCAGGTTCACATGAAAGTTTTTACCCCTTGCCATGTTTGATGAGAGTTTGTGTTGCTGAATGAGTCTGGAGCTGTTGGGAGTCTTTGCCCTCATCCTGCTCTCTTTGGGAAAATTGTATTCCTTAGAATCCATGGTGAGAGGAAATCACGGGGTTTTCAGCAGAAAAAGAGAGTCCAGAGGGCTTTGATTTTTGAAAAATGTATGTTTGTGCCGAGGAATTCTGAGTGTTCCTGGGATTGAGGCTCATCCTTATTCACATTTCTGTTTCTTTTCTGGGTGGTGCTCCCTCCCTCCTCCTCCTCCTCCCTCCCCATATCTATAGTGGTGCTTCCCTCCTCTTTCCAAAGGGCTTTTTGGAATGGCTGAGGACAGAATACATCATTTGCTCCCTTTCCAGCTCTTTTAGGTCATCAAACATTCTAAAAATACCCAAATAACAAGAACATTGCTGTCTTTATTTTCATCTTTGTTCCCTAAGAAAAACCTCCAGAGAGCAAACTCCAGCTCCTGGTACCCAGGAGGGCAGGGAACAGGAATGTGGCAGGGGATGGGAATGTGGCAGGGGAACGGGAATGTGGCAGGGAACAGGAATGTGGCAGGGGATGGGAATGTGGCAGGGGAACGGGAATGTGGCAGGGAACAGGAATGTGGCAGGGGATGGGAATGTGGCAGGGGAACGGGAATGTGGCAGGGAACAGGAATGTGGCAGGGGATGGGAATGTGGCAGGGGAACGGGAATGTGGCAGGGAACAGGAATGTGGCAGGGGATGGGAATGTGGCAGGGGAACGGGAATGTGGCAGGGAACAGGAATGTGGCAGGGGATGGGAATGTGGCAGGGGAACGGGAATGTGGCAGGGAACAGGAATGTGGCAGGGGATGGGAATGTGGCAGGGGAACGGGAATGTGGCAGGGAACAGGAATGTGGCAGGGGATGGGAATGTGGCAGGGGAACGGGAATGTGGCAGGGAACAGGAATGTGGCAGGGGATGGGAATGTGGCAGGGGAACGGGAATGTGGCAGGGAACAGGAATGTGGCAGGGGATGGGAATGTGGCAGGGGAACGGGAATGTGGCAGGGAACAGGAATGTGGCAGGGGATGGGAATGTGGCAGGGAATGTGGCAGGGAATGGCAATGTGGCAGGGAACAGGAACGTGGGGGCCTCTACAAACACACAAATTCATGGCAGAAATATGAAGGGGTTGAAAATAGACTGTTTAGTCACTGGGGTTTCAAGAAAGGGATGGAGCTGGAAAATTCCATCTGGAAGGGAGACTGTGTGTGTGTGTGCTGTGCCTGTTTGTCTCCAACAGTGGATAAGAAACGTCCTGGAACGGCTCAAAAATACCTTGTGGGTTTTGCCTGAATGTTTGTCCGTTTGTGTCAGGTTATTCATCCCTGCTCATGCCCAGGAGCCTGAGGAGAGGGCACAGGCACCAACCCCACCACCTGCAGCGCTTTGGGGCACCTCAACATGTTTTTGCCAGCAATCCTTGTAGCCTAAATGGGTTGTGTGTGTTTTTTCTGGATAGGACCACGGAAAGGAGGCACCTAAAGTGGTGCTTTGAATCGAGCCTTTGTCTGCAGCGAGAGGAGAGGAGGCACCATGGGAACACCTGAGCCTGGCACCGCTGTGCCCCAACTAGGGGCATGGGCACTGCTCTGAGGGCTGGCAGGGAGCCCTAGTGCCGCCCCAGTGCCATCCCAGGAGGTTGTGGGGGCGACAGCCGCGCTCTTGTTGTGTCTGGAAGGACCATGGAGGGGTTTGCCGCCGTCTTCTACAGCGAACCAGCCGTGCTGGGGCTCCTGGGCAACGTGGTCAGTGCCCTCCTGCTCTGCCTGCAGAACCTCACCGTGGCACACACTGGCCTCAGGCCACGGGCAGCAGAGGACATCCTGGCAGGTGGGTGGTGCTACTCAGGGCGGACACACAGGGTGCTGCTCAGCACTGGACAGGATGGACCTCTGAGCCATCCCCATTGCTGCCTGGAGGTGAACATCAGCTCTGGGCATGATGGACCTTTGAGACATCCCTGCCTGGAGGGGAACTTCAGCTCTGGGCACGATGGACCTCTGAACCATCCCTGCTTGGAGGGGAACTTCAGCTCTGGGCAGGATGGACCTCTGAGAGCCATCCCCATGGGCCAATGGTCACCACGGTGGGATGGTTGGGGAAAGGTGGGCTGTGTCCTGTGTGCCCCTGGGGGTGGCTGCTCATCCTTCCCCAGCTGCTGCTCAGAGTCTGGTCCAAATCTTCCCTGTGCCAATGCCCACCACCTTCCTAGATCCAAACTGCTCCTGGACCTGCCCACCACACTGAGTGTGCCAAGAGGCTTGGTGGCTCATGAGAAAACACCTAAAACTTGATCTTCCTCTGGGTTTAGGACTCTCTGACTGTCCTTAGTCATTCTGGAGAGCAGCTGTTCCTCCAGGGCTCAGCACAGGAATTTGTCATAAAGGAGGGAGGAGAGGGGAAGGCTCACAGGAAAGCTGTGGGACCTGTGGTGAGGTGTCCCCCAGAGCTTCCAGCAACTCAAGCCTTCTTATGGTTTGCTCCACACCTGACCCCTTCCTGTGTCTCCCAGGTGTCCACCTCATCCTCATTGGAGGCTTCGTGCAGCTCCTGGCAGGATTCCTTGCCTTTCGGAAGTATGACCACCTGGGAGGCTCGGCCTTCCTCACCTTCTCAGCGCTGTGGAGCAGCTATGGAGCCACCAGGATCATCTCAGCTGCCTACCCCTGGCTGCAGAACACCACGGTGCCCTGGGGGAATGGCAGCCATGCACTGCCCGTGGGCACGGCGCAGCTCTCTGCCAGCCAGAGCGCAGTGGCCGGGCTGGTGGCCTACATCTCCATCTCCTTCATCCTCTCCTTCTGCTCAGCCACAGTCAACTACATCATGCCCTTCATCTTCGGGGCCCTCGCCCTCGCCCTGGTGTTCGAGGCGGTGGCGCTGTTTGGGCAGTGGGCACTGGTGGTGTCGGGCGCCCTCGAGCTGCTCATTGTTACCTGCGGGTTGTACGGGGCGGTGGCTTTGCTGCTCAAGGGCATCACACAGCGCTACGTCCTGCCAGGCTTTGGACATCCTCTCTTCAATGTCCTCCTGTTGGGCTCAGCACAGAAAAGCTCCTCCAAGGCCATTGGGGAAGAGAAGAAGAAGAACACGAAGTACGCTGAGCCCATGGCCCTGGGCAACATCTGTGACACGGTGTCGTCCTTCCTCTTTGCCTTTTACTTCTTTGGGTACATGGAGACCTTCTGTGTGGGAGCAGCGTGGATATCCATCATCTCCAGCTGCCAGCTGCTCGCCAGCTTCTACAGCTACCTGCGGGGTGATACCTACCACACCACCAAGTTTGGTGTCCACAGCCTCTACTGGCTGGTGATGTGCTGGGAGGAGTTTGTGCTCACCGCCTTCCTCAGGCTGCCCACGGCTCAGGAGAGCCGGCTGGGCATGTTTGGGGGGTGGTTCTTCCTGGCCACTGCCTGCATGCTCTTCCTGATGTCCACTCACAAAGACACCCTGGAGATGCTGCAGAACACCTCCTTCATCATCCTCACAACGGCCTTCATCCACCAGATCCCTCTGCCTGGCGCTCAGCCCTTCCTGGGCGCTGCCTGCAGCCTCTGCACGGTGCTGTCCTTGTACACCACCTTTGCCAGCCTCATCAACTCCATCGGGGAGAAGGCCCTGATCCCGGTGGGCGCCCAGGCTGTGCCCAGCTCTGCTCTCCAAGCAGCCCTGAGTGCCACCAAAACACTCCTCATGAGGACCAAGGAGGTCCGAGGTGGCACCAGCGCCACCGTGCCCGATGCCTTGTTCTACATCTGCAATGGGCTGGCAGCAGCCTCTGCCATTCAGGGGAGGCTCGGTGCCCCCAGCAGGCAGCAGCTCTCCCTGCCCTCCGTGCTCATCCCAGGGGCCGTGGGGCAGCTCTATGTCTGCAGGATCCAGCTCCGGGGCGGGAGGAGGTTCGGCGCCGTCCTCCCGTTCTGCTACACGGCATTCTGGGCAGCCTGGGCATGGCTCCGCCTGGCAGGTACTGGCTGTCTGCTTGGCTTGGAGGTGGAGTTAGGAAGGTTCAGGCTGCTTGCTTTGATGTAATTCCTTCTTTCCAGAGAGCCAATGGCAGCAGGTTCACTTACATTCTTTTTTGCAAAAATATAATGGCCAGAGGTGCCCATTTGTACTTACAGGATCAGAGAATCAGTTGGGTTGGAAGAGACCTCTGAGATCATCAAGTCCAACCCTTGATCCAACCCCACACTGATCACCAGATCATGGCACTCAGTGCCACATCCAGTCCTATCTTAACCTTCAGGGATGGAGAATCTGCCCCCTCTCTGGGCAGCCCATTCCAATCCCTGAGCACTCTCTCTGCAAAGAAGTTTTTTCTGCTCTCCAACTTCAATTTCCCCTGGCAGAGCTTGAGCCCCCCGTGCCCCCTTGTCCTATTGCTGAGTGCCTGGGAGAAGAGACCAACCCCCACCTGGCCACAACTTCCCTNGATGCCATTGGCCTTCTTGCCCACCTTGCCACTTGCCACAGGCACTTGGTACCTGCAGCTCCAACAGATGCCAAGATTTCCACTCTAAAATATCCTGAGGCAGCTCCCAGCCTGTCTCTGGGCTGTTATCTCAGCATAACCCTTCAGGAGGTGCTTGTTAGACAGTGGAAGGCTCCAAGCTCTGTATTTATCCTTCAGGAGCCTGGAGAGGTTCATCCCAGCTGGTCAGAGCCATGACAGAAGCTCTGGGAATGCCAAACCCGGGGTTCCAGGTGCCACGTTTCACTCCAGGTGGGCAGCGTGTCCACACAGCCTCAGTGCCAGTTAAAATGAGCACCTGTGGGGCAAGTTACAGCTGTCCCTGCAGAGGTGTGGCAGGAGCCACTGATGTGCTCAGCCAGACCCTGAGTGTTACGAGCTGGAGGTAAAATCATCAGCTATTTTTGGATGGCCACCACCAGTTCTGCAGTTAATACCTCAAATGCTTCGCGTTGCAGAAGCAGCAGGAGGTTTTCTTTATGAGACCGCCATGCCTTGGTTTGAGCTGTAGCAATTCCAGCCACAGATCTGTCACTCTTCTGTCATGCTCCTTGTGGTTTGCTCATCACCAGATGTGCTGGTCCCGTTTCAGGCCACTCTCTGAACATGGGCACGGGGAACTCCGAGGGATTCACCGCCGGGTCCGTGGCCTTTCTGGTGCTCAATGCTTTTTTAATCATCCTGGGTAAGTCTCAGCACCAATGAAGTTGTTTGTTGAGGGATGTTTGGGGTCAGATCACTAATCCTGCTGTGGTGGGGATGCACCAGTGAGGGAGGCTCCGTTCTCTGTCGCTCTGATTAGGCAAGAACAGAGATGTTTTGCCCACAGTCGGTAACAGAAGCTGAGCTGGGCTTAGGAGAAACAGCCCCAAGGGAGCAGGAGAACATTTCAAAGCAAATAAATGGTTCAACTAAGGTGAAAGTGTTCAATGGACGGGGCCACTGGCACGAGGCCACAGCCACACCGCAGCCCAGCTGGTGTCCATCGGGAGCCACTTGGCTGCCTGGGAAGTGTTTTCCATGTGAGCGCAGTGTCCTGGCACAGTGAGGCTTTGGCAGGGAGTCCTGTGAAACCTGAGGGCTGACCATACCTCTGCTCCTCCCCAGACAGGAACTCAGACCATGGGCTGCTCAGTTCAATCAAACAGGACTAAGTGGATTTAGGAACTCTTGTGCTGTTTCCCAGACAGTTTATGGGCTGTACTCCAGTGTGGGTCCCTCTTGTTTGTGTTTCTTTTCACAGCTTCCTCTTTTAACGTGGTGCTGCTCTGTGTGACCCTGGCAATGGAGCTCCTGAGCATTTGTTTTCTGCTTTTTACATTGGAGAAACTCCCTTTGCCGTTTGAAAGTGAGTTTTAGGTGTACTTGATCATCAAACCTTCGCTCAGAGTGCAGTGAGTGGGTCCTGGGCTGGGGAGAAGTGTGGCAAGCTCAGTGTGGGAAAAGCAAGCAGAGGGTGCTCATCTTTCCCTTGAAGGCTGCTGTGTGTGCAGGCAAAGGGAGATCAGTCCCAGGTCCCTGAGCTTCCAAAGAAACCTTTAGGAGTGGCTGATCCTGCTGGATCAGGCCCTGCTCCAGGGGTTCTCCACAGTCCTACTTCCCAGCAGATGCTCCCTGAGCTGAGGTGTGGGGTGAGCACACTGGTGTCACTGGTGTCACTGGCTGCAGTTCTGCTGAAGCTTTGGCTTTGCCGCAAGTGACAATTTCAGTTTCAATTCCCTAACAGTAGGACTAGTAGAACCTTTCCCACCATCTCATCATCACAGAGTAGAATCACAGCAGCACAGAATCATTGGGGTTGGAAAAGTCTCCCAAGACGACCAAGTCCAACCGTTCTCCCAGCACTGCCAAGGCCACCACTAACCCTCGTTCTCCAGGGCCACATCTACACCTGTGTCAGATCCCTCCAGGGCTGGTGACTGCACCACCTTCCTGCCTCTCACTCTGGGTTTTTTTCCAGTTGTGGTGTTGAGCATCTTCAGCATCCTCTGCTTCTACGGAGCAACAGCGTCGCTGGCGAACTGTATGTTCGGGAAGGACCTGCTGCTGATGGGACCTCCTCTGTTCACAGTAAGACCTGCTTTGCAGGGTGGTGCAGCTTCCCTGCTCAGCAGGGATATTCTGGGGTCCTCAGTTCAGATTTCCAGGGAATTGCCCTTCCTCTGGATCCCTTAGTGCTGTTTGGAATCCCGGTCAGAGCATTCCGCAGGGTGCTACGAGCTGGAAAGGAGCTCACTTCCATCAGGAAGAACACTCATGGAAACCTGGAGAAAGGGCAGGGGTGTTTGCAGTGTGCTCCACAATGCCTGTCTCTGTGGTCCTGTGGAATCAGCCTCCTCGAATCCAAGAATTCCTGGCAGATTGAAGGGTCATAACCTCAGGGGCAGGAGAGTTAGAAGTTCCCCAGACCAGACAGCGAGAGTTCCTCCCTGTATCTGTTTACTTCAAACTTCTCCTGCCACCTGGTAGGTGTGACCAGGGCAGTTCCACCCCTGTCCCCAGGACTGATGGATTTGACAGCTCAAATTCCCACTACAGAGAAACATTTTCATTAAATCAGCATTTCTAACCATGGGAGACTCATGAGAAAACACCTGAAACTTGATCTTCCTTTGAGTTTAGGATTCTCTGAGTGTCCTTAGTCATTTTGGAGAGCAGCTGTTCCTCCAGGAAGCAGTCACTGTGCTGGGGTTGGGGGGGGTTCACCTCCTCTGCACCAGCAGTTCAAATGTGCACCACGAGTTGGTCTCTCTGACTTCATTAATTGCAATTATCACGTACTTTGGGTGAAGCAGCCCTGGAAGTGCTGCCTCTGCCTTTAGGAGCACAATCCACCTGTGGTGGGGTGGGCTGAGTCCCAACCCGTGTTTCACTCATTTCCTTATGCCCCTTGTAATGTCTTTGTTGCCTCCTGATTCCTCCCAGGCCTGGAGCTCCAGGAAGGACCCCCCTGAGCCTCCACCCTGTGTGTGCCCCAAGTCCCACTGCACGAGTGGCCTGAGGACCATTGCGGAGCTGCTGAACGCCGGGGCCGTGTGTGGGGTGCCCACAGACACTGTGTATGCCTTGGCAGCCTCCTGCAAACACCCCCAAGCCATCGAGAAGGTCTACAGGATCAAGGTGAGAATGCAGCTCTGGTTACCTGGACAATCCAGCTCTGGCTACCTGGACCTGTGTCCTGCAGGTCACAGAATGACACAATATGCTGAGTTGGAAGGGATCATCCAGTTCAACTCCTGGCCCTGCACAGGGCCTTCCCCAGAAGTCATATCCTGTGCCCCAGAGGATCATCAAAACGCTCCTGGAGCTTTGGCAGCCTTGGGGCTGTGCCCACTGCCCTGGGGAGCCTGGTCAGTGCCCACCACTCTCTGGGGGAAGAGCCTTTGCCTGAGACCCAACCTACCCCTGCCCTGACACAGCCCCAGCCATTCCCTGGGTGCTGTCCCTGCCCTGCCCCAGCTCCAGCCATTCCCTGGGTGCTGTCCCTGCCCTGCCCCAGCTCCAGCCATTCCCTGGGTGCTGTCCCTGCCCTGCCCCAGCTCCAGCCATTCCCTGGGTGCTGTCCCTGCCCTGCCCCAGCTCCAGCCATTCCCTGGGTGCTGTCCCTGCCCTGCCCCAGCTCCAGCCATTCCCTGGGTGCTGTCCCTGCCCTGCCCCAGCTCCAGCCATTCCCTGGGTGCTGTCCCTGGTCCCCACAGAGCAGAGCTCAGTGCCTGCCCCTCCCTCCCAAGGAAGCTGGAACTGCAATGAGATGAGTCTGTGCAGAAGCAGAGATGAGATCCCCTGGTTTCAAGTTGTCCTAAGACTCAGAACCTGACCATGGATCGAGATCATGAACAGCCACACCAGAACATCATGGACCACCTTCTGAGCTGAGCAACCTGGGGGTGCAGCCCCCTCTGCTCTGGCCATGGGGGAATTAGGCAGCTCCATCAGGGAGGGCAAAGCACAACCCCAGGGTGGAACAGCCCCACACTCATCCCAGGCAGCTCCAAACTCCTGTTTGTCCTCTCTGGTCCTTACGAAGTGCTGAATCAGAATCCCAGGGCTAAACTTCCCCAGACTTTTGGAGACATTCAGTGCTGGCAGCAGCCCCAAAGTTTGCACCTCCAAGACAAGTTTTGCAGCCTGGGCCCGTCTGTGCTCCATGAGGCAATTTCCTGGCGAGCCTGGAGGGATAACAACAGACGAGCTCAGCTGGCACCGGGAACAGCAGCGGCACAAAGGCCGTCTCTTCTGGGCCGCTCTGGTGCCAGTGCTGACCTGCCCTGCAGATGAGATAATATAAACAGAATGTAAATACATGCCCAGCTCCTGAGTCATTTGGCCCCACTGGAGCTGATGTCAGTGGAGGACTGAAGTGACACTGCTTTGGGAGATCATTCCAGTTCCTCCTCAACTCGCTGTTTGTTTGACATCGAGTTCATCTCACAGCACCCCAGAGGTGGCAGTGGAGGTGTTGGTTTGCAGGGGTTTAGGCTTTCCATGCCCATCCCGAATGGGTGGGTTTGACCTTGATTTATACCATCATAAACTTAGAAAAAATCAGGCCCCTGGTGTATAAGATCTTTAAAATGCTGATAACGAGCAGAGTGTCGCTGTCCCTGCTCTGGTCATATCCAAAGCAGGGGATTTGGGTGCATCCCACTGATGCCTTATCTCGTGTATCCCCGTGAACAGACACACTGAAGGCAAGTTAATGGAGAAAGATACAGGGGTTTATTATTTGGAAGCTTCCACGATCAAACCCAGGGGGGTTTGACCCCCAGGTCAGGAAGTTTCAGGGTTTTTATACCCCTCATTAACATCCAATCAGGACTCTCATTTCTCTTCAATGCCCACCCAAAAGTTCTGTCAATCCACCCCCTTCATCACGGGGGGGCCAGTTGGGCCTTCTGTTGTTTGTCTTCTATTATCTTGCAGGTGTCTGTTCAAAACAGCTCGGCCTTGACAAAGCCTGAAAGCAGCTCCCAAACTCGTGAGAAAGGCACTCAATATGCACACTTAAAATCAGAGTAACTCAGCAGAGACTGTATGATTCTAAAACCTTCTAAAACTACATTGAATTCTTAGGCATCACCACCACAACCCCAAGAGGAGGCTGCTGCTCTCTCTGCTTGAATTTGCACATGCAGATCTGAGCTGTGACACCAGCCACAGGTCCCCTCCTGTGCTCAGCATTTTGTGCAGGGACAGCATCTCGTTTGCCTTGGAAAACCCACAGACCAGGATCCTACTGGGCTTTGAGGGTCTCCAGCCAAACTTTCTCTCTTCATCTGTTTTCCCCTTCCTCTCTCCTTGTTTTGTTTTGTTTTGTTTTGTTTTGTTTTTAATCAGGAAAGGCCTCAAGAGAAGCCCATCTGCATCTTTATTTCCAACCTGGGCCAGCTGAGAGCAGCTGCTCCTCCCATCAGCCCCCTGCTCTGGGAATTCATGGAAAACGTGTACCCAGGAGCCATTGGCTGCATCATCCAGAAGGGAGAGTGGCTCAAGAAGTTGGGTGAGATCAACAGGACAATCCTTTTCTCCCTCTTTCGCATCTTCAACACAGCAGGTCTGCCACCCACATGCCCTTCTGGGTGGGATGGGGAGGGATTCTGTTCTTTTTATTCCAAGGAATCACCTCTGGAGCTCTCAGGTGCTTTGGTCAATGTTTAGCAGAGGGTGTTAATCAGCTGGAATGACTCATTAAGAGTGGGATGAGTTCTTTAACTAGAAGCAAGGGAGGCTGCTCAGCCTGGGAGGGTGAGCTCCTTCAAGCCCCTCACTGTTAGGAATGAGCAAGCCCTGGGTGGAGCATCAATAAGCTGAGAAGGTTCTTTGGTCACCTCTTCCTTCTGACCACATGGACAAAGTCAAGCACTGTGAGCTTGGGGATGATTCACCTCCAGTGTGACTTCTGGGGCTCAGTGGAAACAGTACAGAATGAGGAAAACTGTAGGAATTCTGTATGTTTAGCAGGCAGAGGGTGGGACGGTGGGCAGTGCTCACCAGGAGTAGACTCTGTGAAAAAGGTGGATCTCCTGCCCATGGAAACAGCAGTGCTGCCTCCAGGTGGGAATCATGTCCCTTTTATCCAATCAGACCCACAGCTGTACTGCCCCAAAGCCCATTGTACTGCCCCAAAGCCAGTTTTACTGCCCCAAATTCAGGTTTTCTGCAGTTATGCCATGGATTTCTGCTCCAGAATGCTGCTCTTCTGAACACACACAAAGGGACTCACACTTGATGGCTGGAGGGGCAGAATCGGTTGCAAAGGAAGCAGGAGGTGTGCCCTGATGCCACAACAGGTGGCATTGTCCCAGCCTTGCCTCTGTGTGTCTCTCAAGGGGTTGGAGCAGGTTACAGCAGAGTGGGAACTCAGGACAGCATCATGATCCGAGTGCCTGACCTGACGGTGCTGGTCCATCTCATCGACATGACAGGGCCCTTGGCCATCACTTCAGCAAACCCCAGCGGGGAGGTGGACAGCACTCACCATGACATGGTCATCTCGTGAGTACCCCGGGCACTGGCACCTCTGTCATAGAATCATAGAATGGATTGGGTTGGAAAAGACCTCCAAGATCATCAAGTCCAACCCTTGATCCAACTCCAGTCCCTTTACCAGATCATGGCACTCAGTGCCACGGCCAAGCTCAGCTGAAAAACCTCCAGGGATGGGGAATCCACCCCCTCTCTGGGCAGCCCATTCCAATCCCTCAGCACTCTCTCTGCAAAGAAGTTTTTTCTGCTCTCCAAGTTCAATTTCCCCTGGCAGAGCTTGAGCCCCCCGTGCCCCCTTGTCCTATTGCTGAGTGCCTGGGAGAAGAGACCAACCCCCACCTGGCCACAACTTCCCTTCAGGCACTTCCAGACAGTGCTGAGGTCACCTCTCAGCCTCCTCTTCTCCAGCACAAACACCCCCAGCTCCCTCAGCCTCTCCCCACAGCACTTGTGCTCCACTCCCTTCTCCAGCCTCGTTGCTCTTCTCTGGCCCCGCTCCAGCCCCTCAATATGACCTTTGTCATGGGGCAAACCACCTGCCAGGCAGATGCCCAGCGAGTTCAAATGGTGACAGACTGTGGCTTTATGTCCTGCATGGGGGGAAATCTCAGCACAAGGTGCCATGAAGTCCCATGAAGTGCTGTTGCTCTTCTTTATCCCCACAGGCGCCTTGGCCACAAGCTGGAGGGCGTTCTCTGTGACGGAGAGTCCGATGAGGTGGTGGCATCCACCGTGGTCAACTGCACAAAGATTGACGAAAGTGAGTGTGAGAACCACCCTTTTGTGTGAGCAGCCCCACCCCTTTCACTTGTATCAGTCTGGCAGCTCAGAGTGCTCCAAGAGCAACAGCCCCGCAGTGCCTGGACCTTTGTAAACGTGTTGATGAAGGGACGCAAACAAAAGGTGTCCTGGGAGGACCTCTGTGTTGACAGAGAGCGAGGCAGTGAGGAGAAACACAGTTGTGAAAGCAAAACCTGCCCTGTGAGAGCAGAAAGGATTCAAGTGGGAGGGTAGACATCCCTGAGGTGAAGGGTGGGTGCTGCCTGTAGACCACGAGCACGGAGCTGTTGCAGCAGCTCATCCGCAATGACGCAAGAGCACGAGCTCAGGTGTCTCTGCTGGGTCTGGGTTGGCATTTCAGAGGGATCTGAGTAGAAAGCCAAGCCCTTGAGCAAAGTCTGAGGTGGCTGTTGGTCAGTGGATTCACTTTCTGACAGTTTCTGGTCCTTTTAGGCAGCTTCATTATTTGGATGTTCTGGGCCTTTGGGTGGCTTCGCTGGTCCAAGATATTCCTTTATCCCCTCCATCCCTTTCTTTCACCCTTTGGGGTTAATCCTAACTGGTTCATCCTCCCTCTGGCCAGGTGGCATCACCATCGTGCGGGAAGGCTGCGTTCCAACAGCAAAAGTGATGCAGATCTTTGAGAGAGTGAAGACCAGAGTGCTCTGAACTAAAGGAGACTCCCTCTGGGCCAAAGAACATCTGCTCTCCCCGAAGGACACAGAGTGTCCCATGCCCTGTTGGAGCCTTGGGAGAGCCATTCCCTCTCTGCTCCAGCTCTTGCCTCCTTGGGAAGGGCAGCAATTCCCCCCTGCTGCCTCTCCTGGGAGCTTTCTGCAGTGGTTTGGTGTTTATCTCCAGCCTGGAAGCGCTGGGAGACCATGGAATGGCAGCAGGATCAGCAGCTGGTGCTTTAGTGCAGCAATTCCCATGTTTCCAGAGTGCAGTGGACTGTGAATGCCCTGGTTGCTTGTGCATCCCCTCCCACGACACTCAGAGCTGTGTGTTTCAGAGTCCCAAACTCCACTAAATAAACCCTTTTTTTGGAACACAAGGAGAAGGCTTTGCATTCCATTTGATCTCCACTGAGCTGCTCAGCCTCCAAAAACAGCAGAGCTCCATGGCCAAGCACCAGGGGAAGGAATAAATATTGGGAGGTGCAGCTCTGACAGAGGGTTTACAGCAAGTCACTCACCCCTTTCCTCCTCTGGCCTCTCCCCTGCTTGGCCCACGTGGGTCCCCAGCTGAGCTTGGGACACTCAGCTCTTTCCATGCAAAGGAACATCCATGGCCAAGCTGGAGCTGCAGAGGGTTCAGAGAATCACAGGATGGCT
>VWZD01010928.1:0-20573 GCA_013396695.1 Sakesphorus luctuosus
ATGTGGACTCTCAGATTCTGATTACCCTTAATGTTGAGTTAAAAGTGCACCACAAACATGTCTTGCCTATTGTATTTTCCCTTAGTAACTCCTATCCCAGTTTCTTCTTCCCATAATCCCTTACGGCTCCTTTCCCGCCACTCTCTCCTATTGGTTAAAGTCCCNCTCCTGTTTTTGGAGCTTCACCATCCACTGATATTCATCCTAGTTTTTCTCCATGGAAGGAAATGGAAAAAAGTAGACACTTCCAGGCGGTGCTTAGTTTCTTCTTAGGATAAGCATCTAAGAGAGCTCAGCTGAAGGTCGTCTGCAGGTGCCTATTTTACCTCTGTGTGTTTTTAACATAATCTCAGAGAGGCTTATCCAGGTGAAGAGATACCTAAAAATGCACTAACCCAGATTGCTGGAGAAGTGTGTGCCAGTGGTGTTGTTTTCAGAAATGGAACTCCACCTGGATTTCTTTAAAAGAGAATTAAAACTCTGTTAATCTATTTCATGATTCTAAAGAATGACCACAGAAATACTGTGCTTCTAATACTATTTTTTTTTTTGCTTTCCCTTGGTACACATTATGTGTTTACCAAATATGCAAATACATGGTATGCAGTCACAAGTTTTAAATTAAAGCAGTAATTATAATTAGGTTAATAGTTTTATTTGAATGTAATTAAATGTCAGGAGAACTGAGGAGATAGTCAGTTTGTATATTTAGCATATTAGAAGCTTTTATGTTAGGAAATTATAAATTGGTTATTAGCAATTAATTGATAGAGAAAAAGTAATTTGAAAGTGAATTAAAAGTATGAATTAGGGTAGGAGCCAAAGTTAGTTGCTTACTTGTATTAATTCTGTCCAGAGTTTGAGTCTGAAAGAAGTCATGAATATTTGGATAGGTTTAGCTGTAAAAAAAGCTTGCATAGTATTTCAACGTGTTTTGGTTTTTTGAGTTTAATTTCCAGGCAATACTGACTGGTTTTAAATAGGCTATAGAATTGCATTCTATTAAATGTGACTTGAAATTACGCACTTCTAAGAGATTAATTCTCTGAGTGTCTAATATTTTAATTTGAAACATGTTAATGGGATTTTGATTATATAAATTCATGAAACAAACAGAAAAGAATGTCTTAGAATTATTTTAGACTTAATTTTTTGTGTTATTTTCTGTAATATATTTGCAGTTACTGAAATGACTTACAGGCTGAGTTGGGTTTGTTCAGTTTGGAAAAGGAAAGGCTTCAGGGAGACCTTATAGCACCTTCTAGAACCTAAAGAGGACCTGCAAGAGAGCTGGAGAGGGGCTTTTTACGAGGGCGTATAGTGATAGGATGAGGGTGGAAAGGCCTTCAGCTGGAAGAAGGATAGGTTTAGATTAGATATTAAAAATTCTTCACTATAAGGGTGGTGGACTGTACTAGGTTACCCAGAGAGGTTGTGGACTCCCCATCCCTGGAGATGTTCAAGACAAGGCTGCATGGGACCATGAGTAACTGGGTCTGCTGGGAGGTTCCCTGCCCAAGGCAACAAGTTTGGAACTTCATGACCTTTAAGGTCCCTTCCAACCTAAACTATTCTGTGATTCTGTGAATTTTAACATTTGTGCTTTCAAAATTCTTCAAAATTCCTAAGATAAAAAAGGATGCATGACAGTTAAGCTTNTTTAAGGTCCCTTCCAACCTAAACTATTCTGTGATTCTGTGAATTTTAACATTTGTGCTTTCAAAATTCTTCAAAATTCCTAAGATAAAAAAGGATGCATGACAGTTAAGCTTTATTTCCTTAAAAAGTGAAGGAGGTTTTTGTCATTAAAAGGGGATATTTTTTAAAAACTAATTTTCATATTGAGCTTAGTAGTTATGCAATTCAGCAATTGTAATTACTGAATTCCATTCCTGAAGATATACTTGGTCTTGACTGTATCTTCTTTTGTTGTTTTTTCTCCCCTCACTCCTAATACAGGCCTGGTAGTTGTGCTATTTAATTGGAGCTCAGGACTCTGGATAGTGTTTTGCACATCCCTGGATGGACAGGAGTCAGGCTGAGTGCTTGTTCCTCTCCTAGTGCAGTCTCTCCCTTGCACCAGCAGTAGGTTTCTTTGACCACACAAGGAGTTGATCAGTGGTATAATTACACAAGTTTTCTTTGCATGTGTTGGTCCAGAGCAGGTCACTGATTCTTCTTGGCACGACTGCACGACTGTTTGGGTGGAGCAATACAAAGGGCAGTGAGGTCTTGCAAACACACAATAAAGGAGAAATGTTGGCTTATGTCTGGAGAAAAAGCAAAATTATTTTTAGTGTCTTTTTATTTCTGAGTAGACAAATTTCAGAGAACGGTAGAAAAGCTGCAATTGCTTTTGAGCTTTTCAGGTTCTGCACTATGTGTTTAGGCCAGGTTATCATTTCAAATACTTTGTAGGAAGGAATACTTTGAATATATTTTGATTTGATTATATTAAAATGTTGTATTCGGTACTGTGACAAAATTACAGGTTGTATTTTATGATATTAGTGTGTATATTTTTTACAAGCTGTGTTTTGTATAGCATAATTGTTAATTCGCTCTTAGAGAGCATAGCTGTGAATTTCTGTTATCAAACTTACCTCTCTCATCATGCAAAACATATTCAGTGTTGGTTACAATGAAGGTATGAAAGACACTAAACTCTGTATTTCACAATGTAATGCTGTTCTTGTTTTCTTTTTCAGCTGGTTGGTGGCGAATTTGATCTGGAGATGAACTTTATAATCCAGGATGCAGAGAGCATTACATGCATGTCAGAGCTTTTGGAGCACTGTGATGTAACATGCCAAGCAGAAATCTGGAGTATGTTCACAGCAATTCTACGAAAAAGCGTGCGTAATTTACAGACTAGCACAGAAGTTGGCTTAATTGAACAGGTGCTGCTGAAGATGAGTACAGTGGATGACATGATTGCAGGTAAACAATTGCCAACTGAGAAAATATTATTGCGTTCTTGAACTGCCAATGTTTTCTGATTATGAAGGGGTGTGGGATGTCTTGGTTTTTACTTAAAGTGTTATTTTGGTTAGTAGTCCTATTGAATCAGAAGTACTATTTTATCAGTTTCAGGGAAATGACAAAAAATATTCTTCATCTAAAATATACGTAGATAGATTATTTCAGATAACTGCCTGTTAATTCATCTGAGAAGATAATGTTATCTTAATGATAAAACCCCTGAGTTTTAGCATAAGTAAAAGCAATACAGTTGGATTTTTTTAACTACATGGTAATATTTTGGTTTTGGAGTACATTAATTTTATTTTTTGTGTTAGAATTGTTATGATGCATTTTAAACATAACCTTATCTGACAGTGTATGAGAAATTATTCATAGGTTTGAATGCTGGACATATGAATTATGTTAAACAGTCATTTCATAATGTATAGCTATGATCCCTAACATATCTCTTAATTCTTTATACTTGTGAGTTTAAACATCCTATAATTTCTTGCAGCATTTTAAAAAAACAGCATAGTTTGCTTACTGAAAACAAGTGATGAAGTTATTGCCACAACTAAGGTTTTCAGAGCATGTTTAAAAGCGTTGATGTTACTCCATACTACATCCTCTCAGTAATAGGGGGCAGATTGTAATCCTGGATTACTTGGTTAGAGGAACAGGGTTGATTGTCACATTTAAATATGGCAGCTG
Source organism: Sakesphorus luctuosus (assembly GCA_013396695.1). Lineage (NCBI taxonomy): Eukaryota > Metazoa > Chordata > Aves > Passeriformes > Thamnophilidae > Sakesphorus > Sakesphorus luctuosus. The sequence continues at coordinate 3,679 of VWZD01010928.1, forward strand.
AGGAGAGACATATGATTATTATTTATTTTCCTGGAGAGGGAACTTTGGCAGTGTGAAAGTAGTTCTTAATTTTTATATAATTTGTGACTGATAGGATACTTGAACGGTGAGGCATTTTTGAAAGAATGAAGAGGTTTACTGTCCATAATTCTAAGATTTTAGTTGATGATTTGACTCCTGACACATATAGAGGTTTTGTGGAACAGTAAGTTAGCAAGGATTTCAGATGAGAAGGAAGAGGAGGATAACAGCAGCATGAAAACTGGATTATTGAGGAATGGTTTTGTACGCTGCTTCTTTTTTTTATATATATATTTAGAGAGAGAGGTATCTGTAATATTAAGTATTTGGAAAAGCTACCTTCTGTTTTTCACAGCAAGTCATAATCACCATCTTGATTGGAAATGTGTGTGTAAATGCTAAAATTAGAAGTGTTATGCTAAATACTGTAGTGTGAGATTCAAACTGAAGTATAGCAGACCAATAGAGTCACAAATGCTGGTTTTCACCAAGTAAGTTTTGTGCAGTACTTTTAAATATGTCAGAATAGTGTAAGGGTGAAGATAATCTTTTATTCCATGCTAACTATAACACATTGTATGATGAGAACACATATTTCTATCCTAAAGTTTCTCAGGTTTTACTCATGGAACTAATGTTCTTACATTTGTTATCACACCAATAAAATTTGTCCAGTTGGAGCTCCCCTTAAGTAGTACTTCTGTATGGGGCATATAGGACTGTAATGATGTTTCTCTTAGACAGAATTAAAAAAAAATGGCTTAGCTAATTGTAGAAGCCAAAAATCAAGAGCATAGGATCTGGCTTTCAGGAGCATTTGGGAATAGAAAAATCACTGAATTTGCAGATATTGTAAGCCAGGACTAGCACATTAAAAAAACCCCACAAAACAAACCCTAATGAATCCTCTACCTCATTAATCTTTTTTCTGAAAGTGGTTACACAGTATTTCAGAGAGACACCTTCTGCAGAAAAAAACATCACTAAGATTGCTCTTCAGTATGCTTACATGGATGAAGGAGCACATATTTAATTTAAAAACAAAACTGAAATTGGAATTCTAATGAAATTTTAGGACTGCAGTATGTTTCAAATTATCTGAATAGTCTTCTGTATATCATGAACAGAGATTGAACAGAATCACACTTTGTAGAGCCTCTCTCTGATAACTGTAAGTAGATGAGAATACGAGTTTTTTGAGAATTTTTCTGAACAAGACATGGAAGCAACCAAATTAATAATTTTGCTTTTATCTCTTAATCTCTGTAAGAACCCCACCACCCTTTTATAAATGGTAACAATGTTGGTAATTAGTCAGAAGTAACAAATGAAGTAATGTAATAACTATTTCAATGTTAAATGTTTGATGGCAAAATCAGTGACAACTAATGCAATATCTGTGCTCCCTAACCTGCTATGCAGATGTTGAGATCATGTTTGACACAAGATGACTCTAGAACTTTGCCCCAAGTATTTCTATGAACTTTCCAAACTGAGGGAATAAAGTAAAAAAATTTGTGCCCTAAGGATTTTTAACATTGAAGGCAAGATGTTTTGAACCACAGCAATATTAGTTTTTACTTCTACGATGTTAGTACCACTAACCACCACTTTCTTCTCAAAACATTTGTTAATCCTCTGTCAGCCCAATGTTTTGAAATTGGCTTTTATCCTCTGTAAAAGCAACAGGTTTTCTAGTATTTTTTATTTGGTTTGCCTGAGAGTTGCTTGTTTGTTTTTAGGTCATCTCACTTGTACCTTTGTGAATCACTGTGATTAGACCTAGATAGGGTTTAAATAGACAAGACAGGTATAATCTCTGTTTTATGTTTTGACAGCACACTTTCAGGACCAGTCTAAGTCTGAAGCCACTCTTCTCTGGTTTTGTAAAAAGCAAATAAACATGTACCCAGTCTTTTTGCAGTGAGAAGAATTTCCTGTCTGTTTAGATGAAGACTGTCAGATTCATGAGGTTCTCAGTACTTTAAATATCTCGCTTTGTGTGGTTTTACAGATCTCTGGTCAAGAATAAAGCCTAATGATTTTGAAAGTCTCAATTGCAATCCAAATGGGCTCATTGTATTTCAAATTGCTTTCCAGAAGCATCACCTGTCAGAAATCATTTTTGTACTGTGATAATCTATTGTACTAATACAGGGAATGGTCAGCCATTTTAACAATGGTTAAGGGGAAAAGAATACTAAAATATTTTCATAGATGATTGGTGTTGTGCTGTCCTTTGATTGTTTGGGGGTTTTTTTATTGTTTGTTTTGCGGTTTTTTTGTTGTTTTTTTTTGTTCATTTGTTTATTTGTTTTTTAACAGTTTCACAGAATCTTCCTTGAGGCGTTCACTTTTTACACTTCTCTGTTTTCAAGTGATGAGTAGTGAAGCAGACCATCTGATCTAAGTTGCTGTTTAGGATAGTGTGTCAGTAGTGCCTTCACTGAAGTCTGAATGGTGTATGAGAAAATAGGCTGAACTCCTATAGAGTAGATATGTCTCCCTTAAGTCCCATTTTATTTCCCACACTTCTGTTGTGATGCTGTAGGTAGTTGTTGTAGAATTGCTGGGACCGAATTCTGAAGCACTGAAACAGTTCCTAGTTTTCAAGCAACAGTGTTGAGTTCTGACTGCCTTGACATTAATGGGCTGTTAACAAGCTCTTTCAACTCGTTCCATAAGAAAAACTGCAAAATTATCACTTTCTGTATTTCCAACCTGTAGAAATTAATTTACATCACCAGCAAGAGGTAAATTCACAATTTCATGGCCATCTAATATTAAAAGCTTAAGGAGGAATGAGAGTAGTTTCCTGAAGTTGTGTTTCCAATGCTCTTTAGTATGTCTTCTAAAGTTAATGCCAGGCCATTTGTTTTGACATATGTGCATGGTTACTTGACAGACAAGCAGGCTTTTTTATTACTGTATTTTCATGTTAAATGACAGATTTAAACATTCCTTCAAGGTTGCTGGTTAATTTACAGATTGCATGAAAACTGCCTAGTATGAAACTATTCAGAAGATGCCATTGACAGAAATGAGAAATGCATTAAAAATGAGAAAAAAATGCCTGTTTTCTCCTGAACTTAATATTATTTTACACAATCTTGTTTCTGAAATGAGATCATAGATTCCAGTTATATACGTAATCTTATTTAGTATAAAAAAATAGACATTAAGAGAATCCAATTGTAGTATGTTTTTTGACCTTTGTCCATTTATAGATGAGTGGATTATTAGGATTTATGAACCAGATGTAGACTGACTCTTCTACGAGATTTATAATAAGTATGGATAAAGTTATGTAATAGATGGCAGTTCTTTTTTAAGTCTTGTTATATTGAAATAAGAAACAAACCTTCTCTGGAGGAGTTCACAGCAATATCTTTAAGTAGTCTTAAGTGCTTTGACTTCCACAGATGTTGTTAGTTTTAGCTCTACTTATTACCTACTGGGCTGCAATCTTCCAGGTCAGTGTTTTACCCAAAGTTACATTGTTAGGGAGCTTACATTTCCTTCTCTCCTCAATGTTTAATTCATTACTTATAAATATGTATTTCTAATGCCTGTAGGTTATCAACATCTTCAGTAGAAATAAAATCTTTTCTGTGCCATAAGTGACTGTAAGACCGAAACAAAGCAGCACATGCTCAGTCATTTTTAGATCCTGCCAATCATTTCTGTGTTTGACTGTATTAATTTATGCTTTTGTTGTCTACGTTACAAGATTTTTTTTTACCAATGTTCCGATTTTTGTGAGACAACTTTGCTTGTACACAGCATTTTTTCTCTGTAAAGTAAGCAAGATTTGAAGTAGCATGATCAGGAAAGCAACCTAAGAACAGAACATAAGAATTGGGAAATTCTCAGCCCAAGATTAGTGTTCTCTTATGCATATTTCCCTTTCTGAGTTTTCAGTGTGTTACTGTTCTCAGTTTCTGATCATGAGCAAGATATGCAAATCACTGCCAGCAGGGAAGGGGGCAGATGCTTGTAGGTACCAGAGGAGGAGCTGAGTCTTGGAATTCAACACCGTGGAAAAAAAAAGCATTTAGTTTTCTTAGATGTATTTTGTTTTCTCTTGATTCTGTCAGAGATTTAATGAGGCACTAATTTTAAAGGAAGATTAGGCAAAGGGGGAAAAAAATCATGTACTTGAACATTAGGAGTATATTCAGACCTTATGGTGAAAGTGTTTTCTAAGTCTTAGTGTTGGTGGTTTTTTTTTCCTTTCTTGATATGCAATTTGACTCTCTGAACAGCTTATTATGTCTCCTGTAAATTAAATGGCATTTCATTCTTCACACATGCCCTTTGCTTGCTAAGGTCCAGAGACTAGTGTCATAGTCAAAAAAGTTAAATAGATACTGGTGGTTTTGCTCAAAAACACATATGTGTGGATTTGCAGAGAGAAAAGTTCCCTTCAAATAAAATAGGAATGTGAAATGTCATTTTAAAAATGGGTGCTTCCCAAGACTTCTCTTTGTCAGACTGTGAGAGCCATCCTATCACTAATGAACAAGAAGAATATGCAGTCATACAAATAAAATATAAATTTATATGTAGAAGCCTATGTCTTCTACAAGTTTTTGGGGGGTGCAGATTTTGTGATTGTTAAACAAATTGGAAAAGTTTGTTAATGCTGATTCTGTTGTGCCATAGCTCTTTTGTTTTAGAAACTCTGTACTTCACTGTTTCATCTTTGAATTAAGTTTCTTATGCCACATCTGTGAAGATAAGCAAATTGCTTTTCCTCCTGCCAGAGAAAGTAGTAGTTCTTGGTAGTGTATTTTATTCCAGAAAAAAGGATGGAGTATAAAACAAGGTCCAGCATCCCACAAGCTAACAAATTCTTAAAATGAAATTCTGTCTTTTAAAATAAAAATTTAAGCACTAGCAGTAGTTTTAAACCTGATACTCTCTGAAAAGCAGACAATTTAATGTTCTTACTCTAAAAGTCTATGTGTTTTGAGATGTTGTAATGAAAGCTGAATTACATAATTTGTTAGTAATTTTGATCACTTCTTTTCATTGTGCTCTTTCATTGTTTTCTCGCTCAGATTTTTTGCTTTTTTCCTTGTGGGTCTTTTGTTCTTTTGTTTTTGTTTGATTGTTAGGTTTTTGGTTGGTTGGTTGGTTGGTTTGCAGGGTTTTTGTTGGTTTCTGTTGTTTTGTTTTTTTCCAGGTGGGGGAGGGTTTTTTTCTCCCCTAGCCTCTGCTTCTGATAAAAAATCAGAAGCATTATCACTGTAGCAAAAATGTGGAGCTATTCAAATTACCAGTATAATGTGCTTCTTTTACATAAAGGTCAAGCATCTTTTAGGTCAAAATTTTTTGACAAATAATAACTTCAGAGTAAGGAAGGAATTCTTATCCCAAAAGTATGCAGCAGAAAGAAGCAAGCTAAAGGTTTATAATGTATAATGAATGTTTTGAAATGGGAAGAATTGATTCTCCATATATTTAATTCTTTTTTTTCAGTGTGATTCAAAATATAAAACTGCACAGGTAATGTTTTTTCATAAAAAAGCTGGAAAAATGAGAACATGAAATCCTTTCTAAAATATTTGTGGCATCTAAGTTTGATTTTTAGAATTTGCAAATGCACTTTTAAAAGTAATAATTTTTCAAGTTTTGTGGTTTTTTGGTCAAAGCGTTGAAGTTCAGAATTCAGAATAACTTTATTTTCCTTTGAAGATCTCCTAGTTGATATGTTGGGGGTTCTTGCCAGCTACAGCATCACTGTCAAAGAGTTGAAGCTTTTGTTCAGCATGCTTCGAGGCGAAAATGGAATCTGGGTAAGCTGTGATCAGATAAAGCATTAAATGTCATTCCATTAGAGACTGAAATTAATGTAAATAGCCTCCTGTGACATAGAAACTTGAATTATTTTTTTTCTCATGTTGATTGAACATATGTTTAAGAAATATTTTTGCTAACTACTTTAGAGTTAATTTGCTGTGTTTGAAAACTGTCCACTTTGCATTGTAGCCTGTAGAGTACAAAAATGGTTGTATTGACTTTTGTGCAATTTTGTTTTCACAGCCAAGACATGCAGTTAAATTACTATCAGTCCTTAATCAGATGCCACAGAGACATGGGCCTGATACCTTTTTCAACTTCCCAGGCTGTAGTGCTGCAGTAAGTTTCCAACCAAAATACTACAACTTCAAAAGCAAATAGGGAGTTCCTCATGTGCATTTTCTTTCATTTGGTTTTAGAAATTTTTGAAAAGGAAACGAGAGGGGAAATACATGCTTGAGTAGTGTAGACATTTCCTTCCATAGATTTGCAAGGTAGTTGTGTTGTTGAGAAGTTGCACTTGTGAGAATGGATTGGGAAGCAGCAGATTTTTGTTTGGGGAAATTATTGTAAAAGTGAAACCTTAAAATTCCAAAGAACAGGGTTATTTTATTAGAATAATGCATTTGATGCTATATAAAGGAGAGGGTTGAGGAAAATCTAGAGATGAACTTTTCCATGTCATCACAGTTTACAGTGACTGCTTAGTCATAGATTTTATTATAAATTTTTCTTTTTATCTGAATTCCATCAGCTGTTTCCATCAAGACAGTGACTTAAATGCAGTCTTCTTTTGGCTTTTTTTTAAAAAGATAAATTACAATGGCAAAATTTTATCCCTTTCCAAACCTTCCCAAATGGATATTATCTCTTTCATTGATTACATGTACTTTCAGAAAAAACCCTACAAATAAATCCAAATATTATATACAAGTATATAAATTATTGAAAGTAGATACAAATGGTTAAATTAGAGAAATACAGATTTGAGGTTGAATTCTGTTTTGGTATGGAATAGCGTATGCTTACTGTAAAACTTTGAACCTTTTAGCAGAAAATAATCCTGAAGTTACTGTTTTCTCATGCCAATGCTTGAAGGCTGCTCTACTTGCTTTTCATCAATGGCACACTGATAATTTTCTTCAAGCACAAACCATTGCCTCCACTTTTTGTGAATACAGTTGTTCGTGTGGCATATTGCATCAGGAAAATAAGCTGGCTGAAAAGCACTGTTTTACACCTGGGTCATTTTTTGCTAATCCCTTCTTTGATCTTGTTGGATATTCAGCTGTATAAACAGATGTGTCAGCAAAATACATGGGGAAAGGTATTTGATACTGCTAAATTATAGTCACAGTTAACCTCTGCCATAAATACAGGCAGCAGCAAGACATATGTTGCAGAATATGAATGTCTACAATACATATACTGCTTTGACACTTCTAGGCTTCAGAGGCAAACCCTAATGAAATTTCTCTCTTTAATTTAATTAGGTATCAGAGGTTCAAAAAATATTTTCAGGGGAGGAATTTAAAATATTCCTTTCCAAAGATGTGCATCAGTTACAGCAGTGTAAAGGTCTTGCTTGAAATGTGTAGTACATATTTCTCTTTCCTTGATTTGGATCCTTCCAGCATCTTGTTTTACATACCATGTGCACCTGTAAATCAAGAAATAGGAGTTTCAAATTTGCTCTTCTTGAGTAGCACATGTTGGTTTATACTATGAACTTCTAGAGAGGATACATCCTCTGAAGTCGACCAAGGAGAAATAATTACAAAATGATGCAAAAATCAAAGCACTTCATTAGAAGAAAGAGACTGGATAGGACCTTGTTCACTTGCACCAAGGTCAAGTTTTCAGGTGTGATGCGCTATGTTGACATAAATATCAGATTGGCCTTCTCTGAAGCTGGGTGCATACTCTGTGACTTTAGTGGCAATATGAAGGAGCCAAGGGTCTACTGAACCAGTCTACTGATGTGCTGCTGAGAGCTGCTTTGCTATCCCAGCTGAAGTGCTCTTCCCAGTACTGTATTACATCTCTGCTAGTCTGTTTAGGTAGCATGTTACTCACTCCATTTGGGGGACAGCAGTGAGGGTGGTTCCAGGTGTTATTCCTATATGTCATCAAGCAGCTCCTCTTCTGTTTCAGGAAGGAAACTCCCTCTCAGCAGGCATATCCCAAAGATGTTCTTTTAAATGTTTAGTACAAAGCTTGCTGCAGAATTGGTGTTATTTATCTCCCTAAGTACTAGCATGATCTGAGCACACTGCTGTATCTAATTATAAAATTTACTGTGCTTTCCCTATTTCTCTGCTCTTAAAATTGTATCAGCAGTTGACTTGCATAAAAAAATCCCTATACCGAAGCGAGGCCACCTAGAGCAGGCTGCCCAGGACCATGTCCGCAGGGCATTTGAGCTCCTCCAAAAATGGAGATTTAGCAACCTGTGCCAATGTCTTACCACCCTCACAGTAAAGAATTTCTTCCTAATATCTAAGATAAATATCTCCTCTTTTGTTTGAAGCCATTACCCCTTGTCCTGTCACTACATGCCCTTGCATAAAGCCCCTCTCCAGCTTTCTTTTAAGCCATGTTTAAGAACTAGAGGGCTGCTGTGTTTTCCATTTCTTCCCTAATAGGTATTCAGGGTCTAGCTCAGCGATAAAGAGTTCTCTGAAACCTCTTCATCAATCAGCTCATAAAAATAAAATACTAAAAAATTTAATTTCTTCCCAGGCCATGCCTTACTGTGATTTTATTTAACTGGGAATGAGAGTCAAATTTTCAGTCTCTTACCTTACTAAATCTTCAGAAGAAAAAGAATATCTGATAGTGCTCTTAAATCTCAGAGAACAACTTTTTTTATTCAGTGGTTTTACCAACTAATCTGTTGTGTGATCTGTTGATTAATTTGATTTAATATTTAATTTTATAGGTCAGATTAATAATTATTGAAAGCCACATTTATGAATTTCCGCAGAACTGTTTTTTCTGGTTTTGTTCTGTTGATATTGTTCATTCACAAATTTAATTTTGTGCCCTCTAATGATATAATTTATGTAGTTAAGAGTTAAAGTATTGTAAAATAGGTGGAAAAGTAATGCATTTATTCAAAAGCACTATTTGAAGGGGGTTTTTTCTATATCCTTTAATATTTCAAAGTTAAAGCAGACCTACAGATCTAGAATGACAGTATTTTAGAAAGGCATTACCGTTAACAGTATTTTTCAAAAAGTAACTTTTTGTTTCTTCTTTTTGTTTTTTTCCCCTCTCCCTCCAGGCAATTGCATTGCCTCCTATTGCTAAGTGGCCTTATCAAAATGGATTTACTCTGAACACCTGGTTTCGTATGGATCCACTAAACAATATCAATGTAGATAAGGATAAACCCTATCTCTATTGGTAAGTAACTTAAAATGCTGCAGTTATGTTTTGGTGTGGCTTCCTGGTAACAGTTAATCTTTATTATTGTTTTCATTTCCTGACATGCTTTCCCCACTGACAAATATTTGCAAATATTTTAATGGCTGCTTACTGCATACAAACTCCTAAAAAGTCATCTGTCCTTTTCGCTTTGCAGTTTATAAATCTGTGAATGCAAGATATGTGCCTTGTAGATTAACCATAAAATCTAGTGTGGTGGTTTCTTTAGGAGTTTTAAAATACATTATTTCTCAGAGCTTTAAACTGAGAATATTGTGGCATTTTCTGTTTGGTGTTTAAGCTTCTCGGCTGATGTCAGTCCTACAAAACAAATCTGTTACACGCAGAGTACACTGTTTTCATGTTAGCTAGTGGTAATAGAAAGTAGATCTGTAAATACACAAATGGCTTGCTGGTCACCTGTTCTCAAAAAATGTGCAAATTTAATGTGAATGTCATGCATATAAGAGAAACTGAATATACCAGCCTCAGAGGAGAATTAATTCTTTTAAGTTTTCTGTAGTGGCTCAAATGAAGCCAAAATCATAAAATTGGTTGGGTTGGAAGACACCTCTGAGATCATCACGTCCAACCCTTGATCCAGCCCTGCTTTGATTACTAGACCATGGCACTCAGTGCCACAGGCAGTCTCATCGTAAAAACCTCTGGGGACAGAGAATCCACCATCTCTTTGGGCAGGCCATTCCAATGCCTTATCAATTAATTGTAATTAATAGTTTAAATAATAATTATTAATAACAATTTAAAATAGAAACATATTCAAACTAAGTTATCCATCTAAACTTCCTTACTCAGATTTTAGACTTTGAGACATGAAAGTTTGAGTCACCCACAACCACCATGAAGATGAAGATACCAAAGCAAACATTTCTTTTCTTTGAATGTGCTTAAGGGCATGTGATATTTTTTGTATAATCATGTGAAAAATGTGTCATATAAATGAACTCTTTAGTTTCTTACTAAAACTGATGTCTCTTAAACAATATTTTAAAAGCCACTTATGTAGCTCATTCTTCATTAATTGTCACAGTGTTGAACAGTCTTGTAGAAAGTCAGAATAAACATCCAGATCTTTCCTCACCTCATCAAAGAAGGTCACCAGTTCGATTGAGTAAATTCATGGTTTTCCAAATTACCTTCTGAGGTATGATCCAGGATTTAAGTGAGTGCAGTGTCTTTGTGGTGGGAGACCCTGGTTTCATCAGCTTAACCATAATGTGAAAACTGATGCTTAAAGATGGAGAAGGGAAGCAAAGAAATGCTTTCACATTTGCCAGATGTGAGGGAACATTGCTACTGGTTCTGTAATTAGCTAAATGCTAAGCCCTGCTCCAAGAACACTAAGCCAATTTGGTTTTTTTTTACAAAACAATTTTAATTATCTCTGAGGATGATGTTGGGCAACTGACAGTCTATTAACACTTGTGTATTGGAAGACTATGATAGCTATCTTACCAATTATAAAATGAGTGTTGCAATCCGGGAAAGAAAATTAAAAGTCTGACATTTGCATGGATGATAAATAACAAACAACAAGATATACCAGTGAAGTTCAAAGGGTAAGATTCAGAATTATGTAGCACAAATTTTACTATAAGCCAACTAGCACCGTATGCCTAGCAGTGGATAAAGGGTGCCATGTTTACAGAATGAGTAGTTATGTATTAGAAAGGAGGAATGTTAAGGGTATTAAGAGTTGTTATAGATTACCCACTGACCATAAACTGCTTTTTTCATTGCTCTAGCTGAAAAGAGCTAATACGATCTTTTTAAGGATAGCTTGAACAAACAGAGAAGAAAAAAAAGGTGATAACCCCTCCCTGAAATCTTGGCAAAAGCATTGCTGGAATGCCATTTACAGTTAAGAATTGCTACTTCTTTTAAGAGACCGTTGATACTCTTCAGAGAACCCTTGGGAGTGAACTGTGCCCTGGAAAATATATTTTATAATGAAACATTTCAAGAAATAAAAATACTGATGAAATTAAGAATGCTCTGGACTGCTATTTTCAGAATTTATGCAAAATCTAGTGTTGATGGATTTTTTTTTTTTACCTGAGATCCCGTGGGTAGACTGCAAGATAGGAAAAATCAAACTTTAAGACAAGCAATACTTTATCACAATTATAAGACACAGTATAACAACAACAACAATAATAATAGATTTCTGGAAATGTTTCTTTAAAAATAAGGTGTAGATTCTTTGTCATAAAAATGTGCAAATTTAGAAATTTAGGGCTAATCTTGCACATGCTCAACAGGGAAGTCTCCCTCTTCTAAATCTCTATACTTGTTCCTGTTACAAAAAAAATAAAAATGGATGACATAATTTCTAAGTAAGGCCTGGATTTATATAAGATTGATCCAGATACAAAGATTGATTTTTGTTCGGGGTTTTTTTGTGGTTTTTTTGTTATTTTTTAAGAGTCTCTTTCTTTCAGATTGTGTATCAGACTCCGTAAAAAAATGAGAAGGTAAACTGAGGCTGGACTGATATAATTGTTACTTTTTGTCCACAGAACATCCAAGTGCTTCCACAAGCATTTAGTGGAAGAATGGCTAAAACTTCTGACAGTGCATTCTATATTTTATTTTTATAGATGTAAGGGACAAGGAGAAAAAAAAAAGCCAAAAATCAAGCTATCTAGTTATTGTCTGTCCTTCTCTAAAGCTATTAATAATAAAAATAATGCAGAACAGTTGCAAAAGCACATAGTGGAATTCCAAAATTAGTAGAAAGGAACTTCCCCTCCCCACCATTCAGGCAAGAATGAATTAATATCTTCTCAATCTCAGTACTATGATCATCTGCTGAATTGCTTGTAAAATCCCAAGCTAAAGAAACTGGAATCCCCAAACAGTTCCCTGATGGATGGAAGAATGCTCTCATGCTATGGAAGTGTAATAACATTCAGTAGCTGCTTTGAGAAACTGGCTGAAATGAGACATAACTGTAAAGGTTTTATGAACGAACTGTAGTAAAATTGTATACCAGCTGCTATGGGAGATAGTTTAAGGCTCATAAAACCATTACGGCTGTTGACAGTACTGCTCTTCTTGTGTCTGTGCGTTTCATCTTTGGATGTGGCAAGTTCTGCACATGTAGGTAATTGATAAGAGAATTTCTTTGCAGTATCCTAGAGACCAGTCCTAGCCCACTTTACCTTTGGCAAGAAATAAAATGCAAAGATTAACGTTATATACTATAGTGTTGAGGTAAACAGAGAACATATTTGAGCTCTCAGTTCCTTAACTACTGTTGTATTAGAATTATAATTTATTTGGGGGAAAAAAGTAAAGTCTTGGCTAAGCCTCATGTTTATGAAATCATTTATTCTAGTCCAAGCTGAAGAGCCCTGCTAAGATATGAGCTGTTTTTTTCATTATTTCATTGCTTTCTTGTGTCTGTATACTGAACTCCAGGAAGTTACCCATGTAAAAACAATTCAGTGCCTAAAATTTCAGCAACAGTCTGATTTAACCATAGTGGTGATGAAATCAGTCCAGTAACCAGTATGGATAGGAAATAGAAAAAAAATTTTAAAGGTGTAGACATTTCTTCAAAAGACATTCTTCATTTCACAGTGCTTACTAGCTCCTGTTCAAAGTAGTAGAATGCATTTTACACAATTGCAATAATGTTTTATCAGGTAAAAACATGATGATATTTACAATGATGGGCAATTTTAATTGGCAATTGAAAACATTTTATTTGACATTTCTAATCAAATAGTACAACATCATGTGTCAGAACTTAGTGAATCTGTGTATTTTTCTATTATCCTTCTGAATGTGATTCTGTTAAACAAAACCATTTTAGACTGTAGAGATTACTTATGTTGCTGAAAAACAAATTTAGCATTGTGAGAGATGCAGCTGCCTGCTGAAAAGTTCTTTGAATGGCATGAGGTCCCAAGGAAGTAAATCAGTCTCAAACTAGCTCACAACACATCCAGTTGTTCTTATTGTACGAGCTATGTTTCAAGGTCTTAACCTTCATGTTACTGAGCAAAATTCAGTACTGTGGTCATGCAGGTTACTTGTATATATGGGTAATGCAAATTATATGCATATCTGAGTGATCATCACTGTTCCTTTTGTTGAGGGGCATAGCTGCTTATGGGGTCAGTCATTGTGGAAGCCAGATCATTGTCATGATCCAGGTTAAAAATAGTCTTCAAAAGATGCATGGGAATGACATCATTAGGAATTGTCCTCACTGTTGAGGTCAGTGGTAATGGACAGTATGGAATTTTACTCTTCAATCTTAGATTATGTGTTGGTTTATTTAGAGAGGACTTCTTACATTTATTAAAATGAGTGCCCTTATTTTTTTGCAAGAAGAGTTGTATGGAAGGCTTTACTAAGGGCTGTGGCAGGGAGTAATGCTCCTTTTCAGCACAACAGCTCGAGGGGAAAGAGAATCGTGTAAAATGTATAGAGGCAGATGAAAGAAAGAAGACGACACAGGCTGAATTTGGGAAAATAATGATATATGCTATATACTTGAAGATCTATTTATATATGTATAAATATACTTCAAGATTGGAAATAAGGACCTCTGTGAAAGGACACATTAGGGTGCAGAAAAGTCTCTAGATGTTATTACTCCTCTTGTGTTTAGCCTCATCACTTTGGTTTTAACATTTAATAAGGATATTCTAACTCATTAAAACAAAGGTGACTTTCTAGAGTTTGGGAATTTGAGAGTGTCTTTTTTTACCTCCTTTAAAAATTCCCTTAGAGGAGAAGAATATCTAAATCCTGAGTATCTCAGGATATAATCACCTCACCTATCTTGTAAAGAACTTTTTTTTAATGAGGTCATGGTTTATCAGCCATTTTTGATAGTGAGCAAAGAAGAAAATCTGATTCCCTCCTTCAATAATGTACCCATACAGATTTAACTGTATGTTTCTGAAGATGGAATGAGATCTATAACTATGCACTTTTTCTGCGTATTAAAATCAAGATTGTATCCGCGTAGTAGGGTAAACTAAATACAGAATTTCAGCAGCTATTAACCTAGATGAAATCTGAACTTAGTGTTTGCTTGTACCTTTTACCTCTTAATCTTCCTAGTAAAAACCTAGTAAAAGTATATGATGAAAATGCTGCAACAAAGAAACCATTTAAAACATTGTTATTATAAGAATATGACCTTATTTTATAAATTAGCTACATTAAGAGAGTACGTGTTGTTACAGTAAAATCAAAAGTGAGCAATTCAGATCTATAGAAAGCCCTGTGAGACTCAGCTATCAGCCAGAAGCAGCAAGGAGCTCAGCTGCTGCTGGCTGGTAGGGAGGAGGTTACTCCCCAAGAATTCACATAGTAGGAATACACAGGACTCTGCAGGTGCACAAAAATAGCCAGGATAAATAATATAAACATGGGACTTGTTAGAGATAGGTTCTAACCAATTGAAGTTTCTAGCGTGGTGGTGTGTAAGTCTTTTAGCCAATAAGCTGTAGTCCTAACCCTATATAAACTGTGTGCTTTGTGTAATAAATGGTCTTCACTATGAATCTCATAGATATGTGTGAAGTCCAGTTCCTCCACCATTTATTTTTTGTTTCCTTTAATAAGAAGGTGTTAATTAGTGGGCTACAGGACTTTACACAAATGTTAAAAATTAGTACTGTCTTTTCTTCTTATGTATGCAAAATGATATTTAAGAATTTATTGATGTAGTTCACCATCTAGACTTTATATTTCAGCTATTGGTTATTATTTAAAAAAGGCCAAAAGCTGTATAAAGTGTGCTCCATATTAGTGATAGCAGGCTGCTCTTTGCTGTACTTTGCTTTTCAGAAGGGGTTAAGTGATATAGATTAACAGTTACCCTTTTAAAATCACTCTGTGTAATGTTATTCATGAATTTTGACTAGCTACCTTTTCAAATATTTTTTTAAGTCGTGATTCTCTTTAAAATGCTTTTGATTTCAAATGTAAGTAGAGAAATGTATGAGCTTTCTGCATTATCTGGCTTTGTATTTGCCACAAGAAAGCTGGAAACCCTTACTAAACTTACTTTCT
Organism: Sakesphorus luctuosus; assembly: GCA_013396695.1. NCBI lineage: Eukaryota > Metazoa > Chordata > Aves > Passeriformes > Thamnophilidae > Sakesphorus > Sakesphorus luctuosus. The sequence continues at coordinate 18,994 of VWZD01010928.1, forward strand.
TATAACTGCAGTCCTTTATCCATTTGACAAATGAAAATAAATCCACAGATCAGGTGATTAAAACTTCATAGATCATTAGCCTAATTAATTCATAAGTCTTGAAAAATAATTCTTGTGCATAGTAATTATCTTGAATTTAAATTTTTATGTCATACCAGCTGCATTGTTCTCTGAATGCCATAAAATTGAAAGGCATCTCACACTTGTTCTCTAATGGATATTGCTTCACAACTTTAATCAGATGTGTTATTTTAAATTATGATGAATTAGGAGACTGGGGGGAAATGTGATAGATGCAATATTTACTCACTTGGATTTTAGTGAAAAAAGTGAAGACTGATTTTTGAAATGTAGCCTGGAACCAATTAAGAGCTGAAGGTAAATAGCTCCCTCCAAAGAATGGTGGGAGAAAATTTAAGTTCACCATTCTAGGTACTAATTTTTTTTCCTCATGATAATTTATAGTCATTTTTGAGCCTCTTTATTATACAATAATTCCTCTTTTCCCAATTTCATTCATAATTCTTTCTTTTCAGTTTCCGCACTAGCAAAGGTGTTGGGTATTCTGCTCATTTTGTTGGCAACTGCTTAATAGTTACATCATTGAAGTCAAAAGGCAAAGGTTTCCAGCACTGTGTGAAGTATGACTTTCAGCCACGCAAGGTAAGCAAAGTGATATTTACGGTAAAGAACAACATTGCAAATGTGATAAGGGGCTTTTGGGAAGAAGGGCTAAAATCCTTTTAGTGCCCTACTTTTACTAATAATTTCATGTTTATAAGTAACTGCTCTGATGGTCATGCAAAGTTTTATATAACAATTTATAGAACAACATTTCTATAAAGGCATCTTGTTTTCTAAAAGCACTGTTTAATTAGGTATACATAGAGGTGAATTTTGAGTATTTGTAAAATGGTTGTATTTTACTATTAAAATTCCATCATTCTGTTTCTGAATTCTGTAACTTTGTTGCCAATGTCTTGAAAAGTTTTGCTGGCAATGCTAGCGTTTCGTTATCTGGTGCTGTGTGATATAAGGATTGAACTTTCTTCTCTGTCACTGGTATTTTGGGATTTCTCATTTTTCATGGTAAATCTTGATTATATCTTTAGATCATATTAGTGTTCATTTCTACTGTATGCCTAGTAGTCCTAGGGGAACGATTATTCTACAGCCTTCAAAATTGCAGTCAGTTGACCAAAGTATTGACTCTTCCGTACAGCAAACATTATGTGTTTGTCCTTGATAGCAGTCTTGTATATATTTTGCTGTGAAGCTGTTTTCTCTTTTTATTGGCTTAGAATTTGTATATTGAATTTCAGTGCTTGTTTTGTTCTGAGAAACCAGACTCTTAGGGAGGGAATGCCATTGTTCACACATCAGCTTAATGTTCAACTATTTTTCTTGGTATGTATTTGTGGTTCAAAAGCATTGATTCTAATTTTATCCTGTAGCTTTGAGATCACTTTTTTTTTAACAAAGTAATGCCTTTTTCTAGTGTATTACTGGAGGATATATAAAGCCTTTTAACTTCATATCTGCTGAGTCTATCAGAATGAGTCAATTCTGTTTTGCATATT
>VWZD01010931.1:1533-18497 GCA_013396695.1 Sakesphorus luctuosus
ACTTGAACTTAGGTTTTGTAATATAGTGTATGCTAGAGACGCTAAACTAACAGATAACTTTTATTTGTGCTGCACTGAGATTTGTAGTCAGCATTATTCGAGCTTATTGCTTTTGATTAATGCATTCCAGCAGATTTACTAGGATTTTTGTTTGTGTTGATCTGTTTCTCCTTTCTCCATTTATTTTTGATGGCTTGTACTACTGACACAGGAATAAAGTACACAAATTTTGATCCCCACATTTTTAATATTAAAATAATTATTTTTCTCTTACACTACACTTTCTTGTTTTCCACTTCACTACAGAAATATAACTTGTCTTGGTTTCCAGGCAGATATTTAAGGAAATCCTTTATTAATAAGGTTTAAAGTACAGTCAGATGACCTTTATTTAAGCCAACTGTTTAATGAGTACATAATACACTGAAACAAACAAACAAAAAAACCCCCCCAAACAACAACAAAAATAAAAACATGAATCTTTTATGCCAGTTCTGAAAAATCAGAGAACTGAATGTGCCACTTGCTATCTGATATGGTAAGATATCCCCTAGTGATATTAAACTTTGTAACCTTACAACCTGCATTACTTATAAAACAGATGTTTAAACTTCTTGATACAGAGAGGTGTATGTAGAGTCACACCATTTTAAATCTAATTAGTGTTTAATAAGCCATTGGAAATATTGTCACTCAGCTCCTACAAATTAATCCTGATCTCTTAACACATGCTGATATTTTGAAACAGTAATTATTCTGAAAAAAGAGGTCTGAGTTAGTCTGAATTAACATAAACAGCTCCTATGATCATTTTGTGTGCTTCCAGCAGAAAGGTGCTAACAGTCTCCTCAGTTGGACAATAAAAACTCTGTAACAAAGGGATTGAAATTTTTTTCTGCATGATGTGCAACACAATTAATACAGACCAGAATAGAAGAACTGTAGAGCTTTCAGAATGACAGCTCAAACTACAGTGATGTACTTCTTTGTTTGCAAATTACATGCAACCTGAACCTAGAATCTGCTAATAAACCTGCGTTCCTTCCAGCTCACTTACTGGCAATTAAGACTCCATGCTGTAAACAATTGACAATTCTGTCAGTAATGCTTGTGTCAGAAGGAAATTCAGTCAGCTTTCCAGAGCTGGACTGCCTATAAGCTACTAGGAATAGTAATATATGCATATTTTCACGCACACAGATGCATATACATGTGTAGATCATACATACACTTAAAAACATTTATACGTATGTATATATATATATATGCATATCTATACATATATATTTATATAAAAATGCATGTATTATCAAACTAAAAAGAAGTTGAAATACTACTGATATATACACCCATGTGTGCAGTTTTTGGAACAAATAGCTGGAAACAGAACACAAATCTTGGTCTTGTACAACAGCCCTGTTCTCATCACAGACTTGGAAATTGCAAGCACTTCATGGTTTCAATTTCTCAGTCCTGCTTTTCTTTAAATCAATGAGGGGAATGGCTAGAAGAAGGACAGTAAATTTTTGAAACTCAATACTCATCATCAAAAAGTAAGTGAAATAATTTTCACTAGGTACTGCACTGAAATAAGCAACCTGGATGGAAGCTAGCATTTTTACTGTTTTGTTCTGTTTTGTTTTGTTTGTTTGTTGTTTTCTTTTCAGTGGGAGAGAGGAGCTGTTGTTTGATTTGTTTGAGTTTATTTTTTGTGGGTTTGGTTTTGGGTTGTTTTTGTTTGTTTATTTTTTAATGTTATATAAATGCTTATATTCTTTTTGGCAACAAAATTCTCAAAAGTGAAATTTCTAATTCGCAGAGTTGATTTAAATATAAAACCAGGAACTTGCACTACAAAAATTTAGATTTTTTTTTTAATTGAGGTTTTTGCCATGGTAAGATTCCAGAAAAAGCTAAGGAAATGACAGAATTAGGATCTGAATAACAAAATAAGGGTTCTCAAAACTCATTGACAAAGAGCACAGGAAGCAACACTTCTTCTACTCATGGCAAATGACTTTGGCAGCTCACAGGAAGAATTGTGAGACACTGAGAAAAAAAAATCTGTGACCCCAAAAGCATCTATATATACTATGAGTCAAATTTTCTTATTTCAATTAAAATTTGATTACTATCTAAAACACTTAACAGCAATTTTTCCCATTTCATTGCCTTCCTAGTAAAGTGGAACTCAGGATAAAGAGCTGGAGCAACAAAACCAAACCCCCATGTGAGATCAGAAACAGATGGTAAGAGACTCTGTGTATGCAGACTCAAAGGAGGCCTAGATATAGAGAACACATGAGCACTAGAAAACAAGCAGCCCATCCAAACTCCTTTGAAAAGTGAAAAGACAGATTCAGCCATCCCATGACAAGCTGCCACTACTGCTTCATTTTCTCGTCACCCTTGAATGATTTTATAAACAAATCTATCTTATAGTAAGATTTTGTAAGACAAAATGCTAGAACGTGTAGCTAATGTAGTCTAAGAAATAGTGGAGAAAATTACTCAGACCCTGCATTTAATTTTTGCTAATGTAGTATCACCTAAATGGAAGTATCTACCAAGTAGCTTGCTTTTCAGCCAAAGAAGTTGACCAGAAAACAGAACTGCTTTGGGTTTCTAAGTGATAATAAAAAGGCATTTCCGCAGAAACAGGACTGAGGCAACATTGAAATAAGAATTGCTTAGCCTTTTAAAAACACATCAAAAAGTATGAGCAGGTGCTGCCAGACTTGTTTGGAATAAGTGTTCCAGACAAACCCTAACCAGTAGCGTCCAAGAGCTCTGATTCTGAACTACCAATGTACTGGCTTCAGTTCAGGTGAGTAATACGAAAGGGAGCCAAACACGATCCCATGCTTGACCCAGGAGCCCCTTTTTACACTGTTTTCTTTACACATTTTACACTTTCATCACTTCCTTGGATTAAACCTCATCTATCTGATCACTTTGTAAGCTCAAGAGGTAACAGAAGCAGTAAATACAGTTCATGAATAAAAGGCATATATCATATAGTTCATAGCCCTCTTTCTCAGTTAGTGGTCTCTTCTAAAAAGCTGTTTCTGAAATACACAGCCTCTCTTTCTCTTACATTCTCTTATTTCTTGAAATAAAATGTTGTTATATCAGGAAACATTCATGAAGTGTTAAAAAAGGAAAACATTTTTCAAATATTTGGCAGTAGACAAAGAAGCTTATAATGTTTACCTCTGATTTGAAGCCTATAAGCACATAAGAGGAGCTCTAACCTCTAGAAATTTGCAGAATCAAAGTGACGCTTGAGTAGACCAAGCAGCTGAGAAAATGAAGAGAATTCTATGAGGTGGTAGGGGTTGACACTGGCTGGACACTAGGTACCCAATAAAGCCACTCTCTCTCATTCCCCTCTGCAACTGGACAGAGGAGAGAAAATACCATGAATAATTCATGAGTTGAGATAAGGACTGGGAGAGATCACTTACTGTTCACTATCATGGGCAAAACAGACTAAAAGTGGGGGTATTAATTAAATTTATTACTGACAGGGCCAGAGCAGAAGAGTGATAAGTAAAATAATCTCAGAAACACCTTTCCCCCACCCCTCCTTCCTTCCAAGTTCTACCTCCTCTTCCTCCAGACTGGGAATGGGAGTTACAGTCAGTTGTTTCTGCCACTATCAGGGAGAGGAGTCCTTCTCCTGCTCCTACGGGGTCTCTCCCACAGGAGACTAACCTTCATGAACCTCTCCAGTGTGAGTCCATCCCATGGGCAACCATTCTTCACGAACTGCTGCCATGAGTCACTGTGGGTCACTTCTCCATGAAGTGCAGTCCTTCAGGAACAAGCCGCTCCAGTGTAGGTCTCCCATAGGGCCACAAATCCTACTAGGGAAACCAGCTCCAGCTTGGGCTTCTCTCTCCAGCAGTCAGCAGGTCACTGCTAGATCCATGCTCCAATATGGGCCTCCTACAGGGTCACAGCCTCCTTCAGGCATCCACCTGCCCTGGCGTGGGCTCCTCCATGGGCTGCAGGGGGATCTCTGCAGCTTGATGGTCCTCCATGGGCTGCAAGGGAACAGCCTGCTTCACCACAGTCTTCATCACAGGCTTCAGAGGCAGCTTAGCTCTGGCGCCTGGAGTACCTCCTCCCCCTCCTTCTGCACTGATCTTGGTATCTGCAGAGCTGTTCACATGTTCTCACTCCAGTCTTTGGCTGCAATTTTTCTCTGCGCAATAACTTCCTTTCCCTTCTTAAAATATGTTGTCACAGAACTGTTGCTATCATTCCTGAGAATGGCTTGGCCTTGGCGAGCAGTGCGAAGTCCATCCTGGAGCCAGCTGGAACCAGCATCAGATCCACCAGAATAGGGGAAGTTTTCTAGCAGCTTCCAACAGAAGCTGCCTTTGTAGCATTCCCTCCTGCTACCAAAACGTGGCCACAGAAACCCAGTACAGAAGTGAGTGATTCAAATTCATCTCTATCAGTCCTGAGCAGGAGTTACTGAAATTCACTGACATGTGTGAAATGAGCAATGGTTTCATTTCATTTGCCATCAGACTGGAATAATAGTTTTCATTCAAAAAAGATGGGAAAAAATCACTCAGCAGAACCATTCTAAACTCCATAGCAATTTATTTTTCATTTGGTTTTCTTTTTGTTGTTGTTTTTTTGTTTTTTTGTTTATTTTATTTGTTTGGGTTGGGCTGGGTTTTTTTTTTTGGTGGTTTTGGTTTTGGTTTGGTTTGGTCTGGCTTTTTGGTTTTTTGGAAGGTTTTTTGTTTGTAGTGTAGACATGCAGTACAATGTCAAATTTAAGTCACTGTTGGCCTGAGACAAAATGANGCAGCTTCCAACAGAAGCTGCCTTTGTAGCATTCCCTCCTGCTACCAAAACGTGGCCACAGAAACCCAGTACAGAAGTGAGTGATTCAAATTCATCTCTATCAGTCCTGAGCAGGAGTTACTGAAATTCACTGACATGTGTGAAATGAGCAATGGTTTCATTTCATTTGTCATCAGACTGGAATAATAGTTTGCATTCAAAAAAGATAAAAAAAAAAATCACTCAGCAGAACCATTCTAAACTCCATAGCAATTTATTTTTCATTTGGTTTTCTTTTTGTTCTTGTTTTTTGTTTATTTGTTTATTTTATTTGTTTGGGTTGGGCTGGGGTTTTTTTGTGTGGTTTTTGGTTTGGTTTGTTCTGGCTTTTTGGTTTTTTGGAAGGTTTTTTGTTTGTAGTGTAGACATGCAGTACGTCAAATTTAAGTCACTGTTGGCCTGAGACAAAATGAAAAAAATGAAGACAAAGAGAAAGCTGATCTCTTAATAGTTAATATATACTGGGGCTATTGATGAACTAAGTTAGTGAAGGTCATGTGGCTGTTACCTAGGATCTCAGTTTCCTTTAAATATCTTTAAATTAAGTTCTACAATATATAATCTTTTATGATCAATGAAATTTTCCTTAAATGCATGTAAATATCAACATCTGTATTCATTATGATTGTCATTGTATTCATTCATTCATGGCAGCACTGCTCATAAACATATTTTAAAATGCTCCTTTCTATTTGAAGTGAGTGCTCGGAGTAGTCCTGAATCAAGTAGTGCTGGAGAGGAACTGGCTTTCTGCTTGTATCTGATGTTGAACCAAACAAGCTTTTAAGCTCTTCATTTGTAAATACCAGTTAATGGGAACTGCAGGTGAAAAAAGACTATTTCTGACTATAGTCTGTGAACAGGAAGTGTAACAAGAGCATGCCATGCACGGAGATGCTAGTAGAAATCCTGCTGATGCACTTGGAGTTATCTTATCCCTGAATTCAAATTCAGAATTGGTATAGAAGAGAGCACCTTATTAAGAAGTGTATCAACCTTACTGAATCAACTATTTGCAGAAAATCAGTGTATTCCTCAGGAAAAATGTGATTTTGCATGTCTTTATAGTGGAGTATGACACCAAGGGTAGTTTAGTCATGCCATTTCTCAGGGCTCAGTCCTGAAAATAGTCTGATTTAATATTTTCTTCGAAGAGAGATGTACCAAAAGATAAGAAGACTGATGACATTTTTGATGCTGAAAGATTTGAGCACCATCTGTAGAGTGAAAAATCAGGATATTTACACATATTAACTAGATGACTGCAATGGTTGTAATAGCAGAAAGAGGATAAACTTTTTCAGGTCAATGTTCCATAACAGGAGGTTGAAGGCTAATAAAAGTAATATACACTTTTAGCTAGGAGTAGCAGCAAACAAAAGATGGTATGCACTAGCTGATCAGAGGATAAGCACGATTTCTGTGGTAATCCACTAACTAAAAGATAAATTAGGGGGAAAAATGCAACAATGACTTACACACACATAGATAGGAAAACAAAGAAATAAAAAAAGAAGGTGGAAGGTGTTACAGCTGAAGGTTTCTGTCAAACAAATGGCATTTGGAATACCTTTACAACTGAAGATGTAGTGGCAAAACCCCTTAATGACTTGTAAGACAGAAGCTGATTCATGTATGGAAAGGAGGATTAAGTGGCAAGACTCTGTGTGAAAGCAAGGACTTGGATTCAGTGACCCTGGAGGTCTCTTCTAGTCCTACATTCCTATAAATCAAATGTCCTCTAATCCTATAAAACTTGTGCACGGAGTGGGTAGTGTCTGTGGTAGCATACAAAGCTGCTTATGTGATAGAGGAGGCCTTAGTTGGGAAATGAAGTCCCAAGTTAGGTTTTTGTTGAAAAACTCGGTCAACAATATCAAGCATTAACCTCTTAACCATCTTATTTTATGGAATGTAACCCTTATCTGAAGAATATGTATACTCTCATCTTTTACAAACACCTGCTCACATTTCTTTCTGCAGATAAGCAGAATTGTGAGCGAGGTTACAGAACATTTTAAGCTTCTTGAACTCATAATTTTCTGCATCCCTTCAGGGTTCTCATCTAAAGCTCTGGCCTTGACAGTTTGAAGGGTGCACAGTGTACTGAGATTTAATAAGCATTTTAAAAGTGATCATTGATCCAGTATTTTAAGCAGTTTTCCCATTAATTTAGAATGACTTACCTGTTCCTATGGATGACATGTCTTGACTATTAATTGATGTTGAGGAAAAAAATTAGTCCTTAAAAGAAACTTAAAACAGTTAATAATGATTAGGTACTGCATGGGTTCCCAATCTATTGCTAATTGACAAAGAAATTAATGGAAGAACTTTTCCTTGGCATTTTATTGGGTTTGAATTCTTACAGTGCACAGTACATAGAATAATTAACAGCATTTCTCAGTTGCCAAGAAGACAGAACACTTCTTCAGTTCAATCCCACAACAGTTAATCCACAAACAGGATTCCCTAGTTTTCCCTTTACACACAATTCTTTTTTGTAATTAACCTGTTGCTTAATTAACAGAGCTCAGCAAATATCTGTCAATGAATAATTTGTTTGATGGATTTAACCTTTTCTTTTCCTTTCCACAAACTGTATTAGAAGAGACTGGGAAATTTTCCAACATATTTTATCGGTTAATGTTTACAGACATCTCTAATAAATAATTGGTTGTTGATGGTTTATATTACTTAAGTTTATATTAGTCTTTCTAATAACTTAGGAATCTGTTTTAACCAGTTTATTAAGTTTTAACACATAAATGACCATGATGTACATAGTTAAAAAACAGTTTGATAATTTTGAGATTTTTACTTAGTTGTAATATTCATAGTTCATAATACAAACTGTCTTGATTAGATCATCAATTACATGAGAATAAACAAAATATTAAATAATCATTCTGGGGGATTAACAGTCAATCTGAAATATAAGCAAAAAAAAAAAAGACTGTGACTCACTGGAGTAGTAGCACACACTATCTATACATGCACTGGTTTATCTTTGGAAAGCAGATGTGAGACAACTAATATGATAGAAATGGAAGTGTTGTTTTTTTTTTCAATTGGTCTATAATATGAAGGGTTTTTTACCCATGAACTCAGTAATGCATATTAATGCTGCATCCAAAGCCCACTGATGTGTTTGGAGAAACCTCCACTGACTTCATATGGTAGTTTTGGCTTTGGTTTCAGTATAGGTCCATTTAAGCCTCAGTTTTTAACAGGACCCAAAGGATGTGACACAGATTAGAGGGGACAGGCATCACCTGACTTAAGCAACTGAATATGTATTTCATATCATCTGACATCATCAGGTAGTGTCGGGGAGTATAATAAGAGAGGGAGGAGTTTCTGTCTCTTTCGGTCCCTTGTCCTGAGAAGGAGAGGATCCTGCTGCCCTGACTCCTGTTCTGTGTTGTTGTTTGCCTAGTGAGGTGAACATTTTCCTGTTAATTTCTCTCTCTCTGCTGGGAGGTGTCTCGGGAAGAGTTTTTCGGAGGTTTTCTGGGATTTGGGTTGTTTAGAATCTGGGTTATTAGCTGGGCAATCTTGGTGAAGGCATTGTTATTTCCTTCCAATATGTGTTATATCATATTTTGCTTTAAGTTTTCTTCTTTTCTGTGTAAATATAAAAACCTCTCCATTTTCAAAGCTTCATTTCTGTTTTTTTCCCCTCAATCCTCTTCTCTGGGAGTGGACACTCTGACTCTGTATTAGGCAGTTGGCATTTTGCCAGCTCAAACCATAACACTTCAGTATTGTTTGTATCACACTATCAAATATTAAAGGTGCCATCTTCCTCATCTAGAGGTAGTGTAATAACATATTCTCACATGACTTCAACAGGACTGCACTTCAATTCTGCACTTATGACTTAACCTTCCCACTTCTCTAAATTGGGGATGAAAATTTGTCTTCTTTCCAAGTGGTAAGTCAGTTCACCCATGTTCAGGACTACATAAGAGCCTGTTTATGCTCTCAGATGTTGTTGAGATGTGCCCAAACCACATGTTCAGCAGGAGAGGTGAAGATTGTCAGACCTCTAAACTATTGCAAGAGAAATCCTAGATTTGTCCTACCACAAGGTGGGAGAGAAACCAAGAAGTGGAGGTGCCTGACATTTCTCATTTGTTCACAGTATTCTTAGGGAAGGAGACTGGGAATGCATTGCCCTCTGAAGTCATCCAGGTTGTAGAGTTAATGTAAAAAGGGAATGTGGTCTGGACATCACTCTGTGAGGATGTTTAGTACTTTCCTTTGATTATGAATGAAACCTTTGAACTATATAAAATTGTTCCCTTTTGGAATATATAGTGCAATTTTTTTAGAAGTCAGATGGGACAAAATACACAGAGGGTAAGTAGTGAAAGTGTCATTAGTAGTGTAACTTCTTTAATTAGCATTGTGATTATAAAAGAAGAAAGGCAAAACTCTCCTTTCTAAGGGGTTTGAGATTCTTACTTCTAGTAAGGAAAAAATAAACAAAAAGCAAACTGGAATAGTTTAGAAGTTGTCAGATAGGCATTTCAGTAGCCATGGGGAACAGATATGCTAAATTGGAAATACGGGTGTGGTCTGATTTTTTTAACAAACAAACAATCATGTTGTAATCTGAGTCTTCTGAATCATAATTAATTGTTCCTTATTTTTCTTATGACTCACTTATCTTGATTGGAGATGTAAATTATATGAAGTATGAGTCACAGAACTTTCTGTCTTCTCGTATTTGTCAGATCTTTCAGTTGCAATGGGCTTGCTCTGGAAAAACAATTCAGTCTTTGAAACCCATAACTGTGATTGCTAATCCATGCTGTGATTGCTACTTATAAAGCTCCTGCGATAGAACTACATATGCTTGAGTTTGTCTGTCAGAATTTTTATTCTTGCAGAAGACGCACACATTAATTTGTCTGCTCCAGGTACCTATCAAGTGTCCTGTGTTCTGGGAGAACAATCACATGCAAAACAACATAAAAGCCTGTGCTTTGGGAGCCTGAATTTTCCGTAAATTTTACATACCACAATACATACTAAGTCAAATATATCAGCATCTATGATCAATAGTACAGTACTGTTTTCTTATGTCTGTAGCTCTAACTCTAGTAATGTTCTGTGTATGAGTTCCCCAGAAATATTTGTCAGTTTTTCATCCATTGACATATCTGAAATCTAGAGGCACCAAAGCCCTTGCTGGTAGCTTTCCCTGTGCATCCTGTCATGCACTGATTACAGAATTCTGAGTAGCTTCTAGCAATGAGATCATGATATGTGAAGATTCCTTATGTAATCCCTAAACACAGCTGCATGCCCTGAAATTGCCTGCTACCTTCACAGTAGAGATCTGATGGATGTATTTATTTCCTATTTCAATGTGCAGATAGGCATCATTCTGCCTTAAGTGAAAGGCTGTGAATCTTTTCCACTTACCTAAAAGTATGTTTCTCTTCATGCCCAGAAACAGTGTTGTTTGCACCTAAATGATTAATTTTCCCTCAAGCATGACTGAGATTCACAGAGTAAAATTACCTGCAGGGTCCAAACCAGTATGCCTTCTCACAGTTTCAAACCTCTTGAGCTTGGCTTCCCCCGTGATTAATGACAGTGCTGTTTTATCCAACAGTTCTGTGATTTGAGAACTGATTAACAGGAGGGAATACAATTCACATCTTTCGACTTTAGCTATTCTTCCACCTTCCTGAGAAAGTCTGTAAACAACCCTAGCAAGTCCCCTTAGTCCTGCCCCAGAACTTAATCCTTGGTCCTGGATTATGATGTTATCATTTATATTATTAAAAATACCATTTAAATGTAATAGGGTCTAATTGCCAAAAGAAGACTTGACCTCAAATCTGTTACTGACAAGTAAATATATCAACTATAAAGCTACCTAGGAAATTATCTGATTTTTCTGCTGTGCCTAGAGTGGATGGAGAGGGGTGTACACCGAGACCTAAAAGTGCAGAATCATGAAACCTCATCTAACATGTTTTTTCGCAACCTGAAGTCATGCTCTTGTGCTCCTTCTTGAACATGTTTCACATATCCCTCAAGATGGTTTTTCCTCCAGACATTTAATTGGCTCCTTGTTTGGTTCCTTGATCCCATTTGACACCTTCAAATCTTTTCCTCCATTGTGCAGAGAACCATACAGCAAACCCAAAGGCTGGGCTCACAGCTTGATGTTTTAAGGATGCAATACTCTGTATTGAACCCCTCAGCTTTTGGTAGAACTTGCCCAATGGCTCTGTTTTATGTCTGTATAATTAGTCCACAGCAGTTGTTCAGCACGGTATTTTCCCCGTGCTGGGATTTCATAGTGCATTAGAAATGCATTTTGCAGTAGGGGCAAAGTAGCAGGGAGTCCTAAATGTATATCCAGTCCAAACTCACTCCCTAAGTTTCCAAAAGCTCTCCCAGCACACTTAGAGGCCACTAGAGGAGTACTGCTCTCCTTTCTTTATCTCAGAACCCTAATGTGTGATGTTCTGCATGCTGCCATGCATCGTGTCTTAAGAGGCTTATAGTCATTTCCTACATCTGACAAATAGCCACAAGCCACAGGAGCAACTAGAAAAAGAAACAAACTGAGAATGAAAAAAATGGGACAGAAAGTGAGAGAATTTGAAATCTAAGTTAAGGATATCAGATACATTTAACTCTTTTTTTTTTCCTTTTTTTTTCCCCCTTTTTTTCCACCAATAAAGAGTCCTGTGAATTTAACAGCAAAATCTTGTGGTGTTCTGAGTCGCTGAGATCCTTTGGAAGCTACATGTAAAATCAAGTTTATTGAAATTAGTTTAAAATGTGGATGCAAATGCAGGGGAGATTAATGACACATTAATACTATTCACATTAATGTATTTACAGGCATCTTTTTCTGGAAAAGAAATAAATTTATAAACTCAATTATTTTCCATTGAACAAAACTTTTAAAAAACAGAGAAGAACTCAAAGAAGATAAAAGTGGTGGAACATTATTAGCAGGGGTTTTATATTCAAAAACATTTCAAAGGTAAATTCCCTAAAGGAGGCAGTAGTGCTGAGATATATAGATCTCAATTTTTTGAGACGTGCACATAGTGTAAGGATTGCCAGAAGACAAGCCTGAAGCTGAGGTATTTTTCCTGATTCCAGCTGAAGAATAGATCCCTCTGTAAACTTTCTATGAAAGAAGAAAATTTGGACAATTTTGTAGCATGTACTTTTTTAAAAAACATCCATATTTACATGCTTGGGCCTGGAAATCAATGTATTCTTGCTTTTCCTAGAAGAGACCGCTAATTAGAAAGAGTATATATACCCAATGATTGTTTTGTGTACTGTTTGCATATGTAAAAATGGAGCTGTGCACAGTAGTGCATTTTATATTAATCTAAAAATTAGCATTTTCCACTAGATATCATTACAAAATCCTTTTTGAAAATGGTTTTATTTTCTGAGCATTTTTATTGTCCTCTTGTCTATGTCCCTGTGCATTTTTAAACAAACATGAAGTAAGGTAGCAAATAATAATCTGTAATGGAGGATACTGGAAGTTATGCATCTCATTGATGTTTTTAAAGACAGGCATGGATAAAAAGGTAGGAAATGTTCCCAAAGAAGTCCAGGTAGATGATTCTCATGATGGGCTTAACTCTGCAGGCTATGTACAGTGATAGGAACAGGGAAGTAAGTGAAGCTGGAGATTGCACTAGTTAGGTCAATGTGTTGTATGATCTTCCATTGTAGAAATAGGTGAGTCTTCACGCCCTGTTGGTGTACTGGACTGGAGAACCTCCTGAAAATCAGAGACTTTGATTCATAAAATCTCTTATCTAGAACTCTGTGTTCAAATAACATGGTGTGTTAGTAAAGAAAATAGATTTTCATGTGTGTTTCCATTGACTTTATTAATTATCGGTTCATTTCCCTTGGAAAGGTAAGTTGGATTTATCTTGTTGCCATGAAGCTTTTTAGTAATAGGCAACTAAACTTAATTACTAGCCCAAAAAAAATGATTTATCATTTAATGTCATTTGACCCTAAGCTAAGAAACATAAGAGGGAAAGAAAGTTAATTTCTGTTTCATCTGGCTTTCTACATTAAGAAGAGTTTGCTTTAAAAGCTTCCAAAAGGGGTGAGTGAGTACTCTTGTTTTATTACACTATATATATACACACATACATGCTCTATATTATATTATATTGTATATTATTTGCTAAAAAAGTTCAAGGTTAACTTTTTCATGTGGAATCATCTGGACTATAGGTCATACCTTACTGATGGCAATGTTGTTTTTCCCTCTAGTATGTGTATTATGAGATATTTTCTTGCAGATGTGACAAGGTCCTGAAAATAAACTCACAGAGGAAAACTCACAGAGTGTATTGACTATCTCCCTATTAACAGAAGAAATAGCACTAGACAATTTTATGACTACATTCAACCACCATATCTGACAGAAACAAAAGAAGTTGGAAAACATGGAATTTATACCTCTCATATAGCAGACTCCAACCTGTAAAGTTCAGTAGATACCATCTGGAGGATTCATTGTGTTTAGATTTAAAGCAGTGGGTTCTCAGAGACATACTGACATATTGTGAAAGCATTGAAAATTCAGCTTGTAGAGGTACACTGGGATCATGTACGTAGTAGTTTATGACTTCTTCCTTCAGTGAGTTCATCCATAAACTTTACCTGCTGTTCAGGTATATGGGCACCAGGGGTCTTGAAAGACTATATATATAAATATTGGTGGGAGAATTGGACAGTTCTCATTTTGAAAATGGGTAAAAAGCTTAAGCAAAGCATTATATGAAATCCAATGAGAAACTGATGATGATGATGAATAGTTCTTTCAATGCTTTTTAAAAAGAAAATAACTACTTTTTTTTTTTTTTTTTTTTTTTTTTTTTTTTTGTAAAGATTTTAAAAATATAAAAAAANAGGTGGGAATGCCCAGTACCTCCCCCAGGGCAGGGACTTCCACAATGGGTGATCTAACTGTGAGTCGTGGGGTATTTTTGGAATCTTTGATAGCCTATTAGCAGACACACCCCCTCAGTCTGGGTGTGAACGTACTAACAACTTCCCCAGAGGGGAGTTATCACAGCTCCTGTCTCACAGGCTTCTTTAACACCCAGCTTTCAGACTGAGGAGTCAGGTGTGCCCTGGGCAGCTGGTGCAAATGTTCCATTGTTAACAGTGCATGAGAAATGACATAAAGGGTGTAGAACACACATCTTTGGTCACACCCACGCAGTGATGAGCTGTCCCACCTGCTGAACTAGGACAATAAAATATCTAGCTCATATGATATTAGTTGGAGCATTTCCATTTTGAGAGACACTAGCTGTGTTAAAAAGGTCACAAAATATGGAGAAGCCTTCTAGATATTTCATTTTGGTAGGATTTCAATTTGAAAATCTGATAACTTCTCTTAGTTATTTATGCTTCAGAGAAACATATAAATAACTCCTATTCTACTTTCCAAGTTTTTCATAATATGTTACCATTCTGACTGAGTGAAACATATGATATATCAGAAAACAGTTTTGTAGAGTAGATTTTGTTTAGCTTGCAGAACAAGGTTTTTAACTGATAAAAGCTATAACAACACTGTATTCTGGTGATAAGTAATGAAGATGGGGCAAGGGGTTTCACTGTGGCTGTTGCTTACAAAAGTAATTTTTTCTTAGTTTAAGGTAGGCTGTCAAACCTCATTTATTAAGTCTCAATATAACTAGTTGAATAGGCTCTTTTAAAAGGAAATCAAAGCCTTTTAAGGTCCTATGTCCAAAGAAAGTGCTGTGGATATGATGAATAGAACTGACCTTGTTCGATTACAGAAATGACTTTCAGATATTGCACACAACCTTCTGAGCTGCATATTTGGAATGTGTTGTATGATTCATATTGAGCTATAGATTACATTTACTGGATGCAGGTCCTTGCTGTCCCTTTGAAGCCACACTTGTCTACATTTCATCTGCTTCTGCTACTTGTCAACTAGTTCCTTTTCCTGAGAGACCTGATATGAGATTCCATGAGCTTCATCTTTAGTGCTCTGCCCTCTCCTTTCCTAAGCTGCCTCCAGGACTGTGTGGCCTGCAAGGCTGATGGTGTTGAGCCTCCCTGCGTGCAGATCTAAGGCAATTCAGAGAGACCAGAGCTGTGCCTATGGCCTGTTTTCTGGCCACTTGTGGTCTTCAGGCCCTGTCTTTTAAAAGTGTAGAGAGGTACATAAGAGTACAGGTCTCTCTGTAGCTGTGTACAGTAGCTGGGAAAGTGATGAGAGCACATCAGCAGCTTTTCTGCCTATAGACAAGAATCAAATTCCCATCTTTTCAGGAAAGTAGCTGGGAAAGACTTTATTTCAGAGGCCCATTTCAGTCTAAGAAATTCTCACCACAGAAATAAATCAAGAGAGATCCTGCTCCCATCATTCTGTTCTCCTTTTCTATGATTTGGTGCTGCTAGTCTCAATATACTTTGAAAGTGGGTAGACTACAACATTCCTTTTTATGTTATGCTTATGTTAACTTGCAATAGCACCACTTTCTAGGCTGAGATGTTAACCATCCAATTTGCATTATGTTTCTCAGCATATTAATAACAGCTATTTGCCGGGTCTTCAAAAAAGTACATGTTTTTCTAAGAAACTACAATGAGAGCAGCAGTTTGAATGTCAAACAGATGTAATAGATCTTTGTTTAAAACTCCCACCAGAAATCTTAGGAATCTTAAATGATTTGGGCTATTAATTTACTTAATGTGTTTGCTGTTCTAATCTTAGGTCAACAAATATTTCTGTCTTAAACAAAATACTCAGAGCAGGGTAATTGTTTTCGACCCCTGAATGTTAATTAATCTTAGCTTGCATGCAAAACAAATCTCTATTTTATTGTGTAAAAACATTTTTTTGAAGTAGTATTCCAATCCAACCTATTAATGAGTGGAAGAGAGTGCTTTTAAAGGACCTATTCAGAATTTGCGCATTTAGGGTACTTTTTTTCTCTTTCACTGATACACCAACAGTGATTTATGCACTGTGTTTCAGAGCATTTATAAATAATGACATAAGATGGGAATGACTTAAAAGGAGCAGGTGTTCAAACTCTTAAAGCTCTTAGAGTGGATATGCACATAGATCTTCCTTGTAAAAAGGGATTCTGGGAGTTATAAAACTAGAGCTGTGTAAGCTTGGGACTACCTGCGCTTGTATCAGGTTCAGCACAATGACAAGGAACCTGCCAAACTTATCAAGTGTACTGTGCCTCAAAGGCAGTTGGAAAGCATTTTTTAATTGCCTGCAAGGCTATGTAGGGGGTTGAATACATTAGGAAAACAGGTTTTGTTATTATACTTTAAAAGGACAGAAAAAAAAAACATGATACATGCTGTCTCTCCTTATCCCAGTCTTGCTTGCTTACCTTCTCACTCTCCTGCACACACACACACACACACACAGAGATATAAATATCATATTCAAAACATTGGAAAAAATGCTACAGAAGGAAACATGTCTTAAAAGGGTAAAAGCACATTGGAGCCAACTTAGAAAATTGTGAAATTAATTTTTTTCTTTGGTATAAATGGCTGGAAATACATGTTTATTTATATATTTGAGTCAAAGATTCAAATTGCTGTCATTCCTTGGCTTACATAGCAAAAGATGTGGTTGCCAGCTCTCCTCTAGAAAAGTTCAAGTGGTAATATTTCATTTTTAGATTGGTCAAAAATTACATCAGAGTAAAAAAAAATATGAAAATATTAAACATACCTCAGCAACAGCTTTACACCACTTTGTTAGTAACGTAAATAAGGTGCTTGAGTATTACCATTTCTAGATGGATTACTAAAAATGATTCTCAAAGAGTAATTTGATTGACTCTGGAAGAGCCTTTTCACAGTTTGTAAGAGGTTATTGAGAATTGTTTCTATAAAAAAGCTGCATGAAGTTGTAAGTCTTTTATCATTTAAGTCCATTGAAACCTAGGCTGTATATGGCCCAATAATGCAACTTTCAGGAAGTGCAGCACCAAGAGAAAGTGGATTAGAAACTAAGAGCCTGGGGACTTTGAAGGGCAATTGCTATTTGTATCTGG